>LOEQ01005147.1:37713-47713 GCA_001685075.1 Bramus lutescens
AGAGAGAGAGAGAGAGAGAGAGAGAGAGAGAGAGAGCTCAGACACACATGTCAAGGAAAATTTTCTGGAGTTGATTCTCTCTTTCCATTATGGGATCCAGGAAGCAATTCAAGTACTATTACCTACCAAGCTATTTCCACACAGCAGTGGTATATAGTGGGGCCCTGCCTTAAACAAACAGAACAGAACAGGAAAACACACACACGGGAGGGGGCAGAGAGACCGACAGAGACAGAGAGACACTGTAGTGCAATCCTAGTTATCTTATTAAATAAAAACCTGGAGTCAGATATCAGGGGGTGAAAGCTGAAGGATCAGAGAAGCAGAGCAGTCAGTCACTAGAGTTCTTGCCTCTCCAAATGCTCAGACTGAAGAGCATCCTGTCTCGACAAGTCCTCAGACCGAATGCTGTCTCTATGAAACATCAGACTGAAAACCGAGCTCCTGTCTCTTCATATTCCTTATAGCCTTATAGTCCTCTCTGCCCAGCCATATTACTTCCTGTCTTCAGCTCCCTAGTGCTAGGATTAAAGGTGGGCGCTACCACTGCTTGACTCTGTTTCGTTTAGACTGATAGCGCAGGGTGGCTTTAAACTCACCTGCCTCTGTGTCCTGAGTGCTAGTATTAAAAACGTGTGGCACCACTGCCGGGCCTCTATGGCTGACTAGTGTATCTGGCTCCACACTCTGATCATCAGGCAAGCTTTATGTGTTAAAGCACAAACAAAATATCCCCCCAAGCCACAGAGAGAGGAGCGCATGTGAATGTGTAGCCTTCTTTTCTGCTCCTGTGTTCCAGGATACAAGTGCTTCCGCAGCGCCGGCAGGATGTTCAACAGACCCCATCCACACACAAGTCCCTCCCAAGCAGTGCTCACGGTGAGTGGCACACGGGTGGAGGAGGGAAAGTCTCACCCCGTGTAAACGGGACCAAAAGCCCTTCCCACATTGCCACCACAGACAAGCCCTACGGTAAATAGACACAGGTGGGGCCAGAAAAGGAACATGTCAACTTTCCCATCCATTACCATGAGAAAGTTTTCCTCCCCTTTTAAAAAGTAAATATCACCTCTTAAGTGTTGAAATGTGTGCCCTTCTTCCTGTAAAACAAAAAGCCCTAAAGCTGTCACTTGGAGAGTGGGAAGGGGGACAGGGGAGAGACTGGATGAAGGAGATATGGGAAGGGCTGGAGGGTGGAAAGGGAAAGGGGAAATTATGTAATTATATTTTAATTTAAAATGTATAAAAATAAACATACATATATTGGGTTTTTTGTTATACCCTCAACCTTCAGTTCTCACTCCCTGATATCTGACTCTGGTTTTTATTTAATAAGACTAATTAGGGTTACATTACAGTGTCTCTCTGTCTCTGCCTGTCTGGTTCCCCCCCCCACCGCCCACATGAATATGTGTGTGCGTGTGTCTTTGTACAAACCTGTTCTCTTTTGTTTAAGGCAGGGCCCCACTATATACCGCTGCTGTCTGGAACTCGAAATGTAGGCTGGCCTCGACCTCATAGAGACCCACCTGTCCCTGCCTCCTGGGTGCTGGGATTAATGGTGTGAACCACCATGCCCGGCTTCTGTCATTCTTAAAACTGACACCTAGGGGTTGAGGGTAGAACTAACAAAATCCAAAAACCTGTCCGTAGGAAAAAATTTGAAGTAGGAGTTTCCTCATAGGGTTTTCTGTGAAACTAAGGAAGAATAAGCCCCAACTGCTCTTTCAGGGATTCCTGCACTCTTGGAGTGGATGCTCAGGCCTGCAGTCCCAGCATGCACTCTGGCCTTGAGCCATGAGAGGGTAGCCCAGCCGCATCTCTAGCCACACGGGTAGCGAATGCCTGCTCCTTCCTCTGGGATTCTGAGGGGATGCTGTAAGGGCACCAGTGCAGTATGGGGCACAATCTCTGAAATCACTGCTATGTTATACCGTGTGTAACATACATTAAATATCTGACCAAATACTACTGATAAAATATTAAATCTCGGAGCTGGAGAAATGGCTGAGCAGTTAAGAGCACTGACTGCTCTTCCAAAGGACCTGGGTTCAATTCTCAGCACCCACTTGCCCTCTTTTGTACCCTGCTGGCACTGTGCCTACATGGCACGCCAATAAACATGTAGGCAAATGACCCCTACACATAAGCAGAGGAGATTTTAATAAAATACACATTAAATTTTAGTCTTTCTTAGTTTGCTTCCTGGCTGCCGTGAAAGCAGTAACTTTCTCTACCCTGCCAGCAGGGTGATACACTGCCTGGCCATTAACCCAAAACAACAGAACCCACAGAACAGGAACTGAAACCTTGAAACTGTAAACCAAAACAAACCTTTCTTCCTTGTAAGTTGATTGTTTCAGGCTTTCTGTTTTAGTAACAGAACACTGACTGATAAACCCGGCCATGAAGGCATCAGTGATCCTGGCTCTTTGGGAGAGGAGACACTTCTTTCTTTTCACATTTTTTTCTTTGTTCCAGTTTCCAGCAGAGATTTCTGGGCCTATGCCTCTCCCTCTGACTTCAAGTGCTTTACTTAATCTCTGCTGCTGACACACTGCCACCTCCTCTTTCTCTGACCCCGCCTGTGTGCTTTGTGTCAGGACCATTACGTCATCATATCAGACCCACCGAGCCATTCTCAATAACCTTTCCGCCTCAAGTTGTTTTGCTTTAACCACACCCACGCAATCCTTTCTGTCTTGTCAATAATATCCACAGGCCCAGGGTCCAGGCAGGAGACCTGCTGGATTCAGCCGTCATTCTTCTGCAAACATTGGTAAGATTCTTAAGATCATTATGAATGAATAAATACACAAAGACAGCCAGTAATACATGAAAAAGCCCTTAAAGCTACTGCAGTAGGGTGAATATAGCAGTTTTGTGGAGTGGACTAGAGAACCCACAAAAGCAGCTCAGCATCCATGAAAATTTAATACTTGGCAAATTTAATACTTTCAACTCAAGGAGGGAAAGGGTCAGATATTTAATAAAGGGTACTAGCACAGCTATCAAGTTACAAAAGCAAAGCAAGCCTCTATCTCAAGCAATAGAAAAAAGATAAGAAACAAACAACAACAAACTTCATAAATATAAAGAGTCAACCAAGACAAACCCAGTATAGTCTATGAACACCCAGGGTAGGTGAGGCTCTCAAGGAAACCGGAACTGTTGAAGCTTATGTTCAGAGGATGAATGGGACCGTGAATTAATGGAACCATACACCTGGAAGTAATCCAGCTACAAAATTAGCCACTCAAAAACTATGATTGAAAAAGACCAGTTTGAGGATTTAACTCAGTTGTAGACACATGCTTATAAGCACAGGCCCCTGGGCTCGGTTCTCAGGTCTAGTAAAAAAGAAATTCTGTAATATGAAAGGTGTGAATTGGTATCCCCCACACAAAAAGCTATTTCCACATGGATGACAAATGCCTGCCGAGCCAGCCTGCACTGCTTAAGAGATGATTGTCTCATCTTTGGGTAGAATTTTCAAAATCTGACAGCGCTGTAATTTCCTAATTCCTCAACTATTAGAAGCAAGGCAATGATGGCCTTGCTGGTAACAAAGCAGTCATTTTTTCCTAACAGTGAAAGAGCCACCGCTCCTGCCTTCCGAACCCCAAGGAGAGCATTCTTGCTCACTTGTTTTCTGTCCTTCTTCTGCTAGAGACTGCTTCAAAGTTTCCACGGGGCGCTCCATTTCCCCAGGTTTGTGTAGTTATAGTCTGTTTTGTTTTGAATAAAGCTCAATGTTACTCTGCTTCAATGAGTAATTCCCACTTTGAATTTCAAGCTAAGGTGGGTGTTTTGTTAGTTGCCTTATGCTAGGGTTAGGAAGAAAAATAAATAAATAAGCCAATAGGCCAAGTTGGCAAGCCAGGAGGAAAACAGAACTTCATTGGGTGTCTGAGACTATACTCACTTGCTACACCCAGTAAAGAAGTATTTTAATCCAAACTCGGCACTCCTCCCCAAAAATACCCATCCAGACTAGAGGCACTATGCACTGAAATGGCTTTGTAGAAATCCAAGCTTGGAATCCATGAAATAGAATAGACCTAAGTTTTCTTTTAAAACCATCTAGTGGAAAGAAAGAGAAGGCAGAGTTGAGGAATATCTACTCTAGTCTGAGTTTCTTATCAAGGTCCTTACCCTCCTGCACCTCCATGTCCTCACCTGTAAGGAAGGAAACCAGTGGCTGCTTAACTTTCTCAGCTTGGATATACAATGAGGAGCCCGGCATCCTGAAAGGCCCCAACCAACAGTCCTCATTATTACCATTCTGTTCCTACAAAAATCACTGAGCCCTGGGCTGGGACAGTAGCTGCATTTTCATCTCTTTTCCAAGTTACTCTGTTTCTCCCCCACAGAGCCAAAGAAAGCCTTTGCAAACCCACATCTGTTTTAGCTTGACTCACTTTGATCTATTCTGCCTCTGGGACCTGCTTCCCCTTTAAAAGGGTCACACTGAAGAAAAGGGCAACTGAAGTTGGTGTTTCTGTGAACACACAGCTACAAGGAAGACTGTGGGAGGCCAGCGGGGAGAGTGTTTTTCTCAAAAGACTGCTACAGGACCAGTTGCTGCTTTCATGAAACTACAGTGACTGGCATTGCCGTGTTCTTGGAGGGCTGCTGTCCCTACGAGGCTCTTTTCTCCCCTTGTCTGCTTGTCCCACACAAGGATGGGGAGGCCCCGCATGCCTCAGTAAGTTGCCTCAGCTGGCAGGCTGTACCCTGACTCAGGGGTTGGTTTGACTTTTTCCCCAGGACCTCCACCCATAGCGGAAGCCTGAGCTGCTGATTACTCAAGGCCTACAAAGCCTTTGAACCCCTCCCCGTGCAGACATGGAAGAATCTGATGGCTGCATTTGCTGATGCTTCCTCCATAGAAATAAAGGAACGGCTGTAGCAGACCTGTCAGCTCTCAATGGACCCTTTGTGCAAACACATTCCAGAAGTTTCATGAGCGATGATTGCAGAGAAGGCTCCTTTCCCCCCAGAAGTTATGGTCAAAAGGTTGCTATTTCAGCCGGCCTGGTGCTCCGCCAACAAACTCCTGGCTGCATGCACTATGAATTGCAGATCTGAGAATCAGTGAACTTCGCAGCCTGGACAGAAAGAGTTAGAAAACAGCCAACGCAAACCCCAGAGGCCCTCATTTTCATGTGTAAATTTTTCTTTCTAGCATCATTCTTGGTAGCAAAATAGTTCAAAGTTCAAAACAAAAAAGATTGACTTTTTTCTATTATATAGAGCAAACTCTCCTGGCTAAAGGATTTGGGAGGGGGTAAGTTCTCTTGTTTTATTTTGATATGATCTCATGAATTAGCATGGGCTGGCATAGAAATCACCGTATAGCCCAGGCTGGCCTCAAACTCTTAAGCTTCTTGTCTTGGCCGCCTGATGGCTAGACATGTATCACACTGGCACGTCTGTTTTGTTTTTATACACACTTGTTGAGAGTAGCTGATATGAGGGCATGTGTGACTCTGCTCTTGATATTTGTTGAATGAATGAATGAGTGATTGAGTGAGCATTCCTTCTGTGGGGGCCAGAATGACAGCCGAAGCAACAGAAATAACTGCTTTGGGATTGCCTTTCATTGTGGCTGACTCGGGAAATAGCAGCTTCTAACACTGAAGTTATTGTCCTGAGATTACCACACTGACCATGAGGAAAACCATGTTGGAATATTTAGGGATTGAGGGGCATGATTAAAGACAAGCTTTGAGGAAGGAGTTCTGAGGACTCTAGGAGAGAAAGCTGCCATTTGATATCAGCCAGTGAAAGGCTGAACCCTACAATGTTTGTTCTTACGGGCTTTTGAGGGTACACTCAGCTTTCCCTAGGCTGAGTAATCTGGCATGGGATGCCATGTTGACGACCACACCGAGGAGGATGGGGGAACAGAATGCTTGTGCTATGGGAACAAGCAAGCATGCAGTCAGGTTTATCTATACCACAGTGTTCTCGCTGCTGGAACAAAGGCAACTTAAGAAGGGTTCTTCTGGCTCAGTTTGAGGGGTGACAGTTCAGCAGGGAAAGCATGCGCACGAGAGTGAGAGCAGGCTGGTCACTTTGAGTTTGCGGTCATGACGTAGAGAGGAATGAATTCTGGGGCTCGTCTGACTTCGTCCTTTTCCTCTCTTCACTGAGTCTGGGACTCTCCTTCATATGATGGGCACACACATTTGTAGTAGGCCTTCCCTCTGCAGTTAAACCTGTCTGCAAATCAAAGACACACAGAGTTGAGACTTCTAGGTGACTCCAAAAACCAGCCAAGTTGGCAACAGAAATTAACCATCACAAACCAGGATCTACAAAATATAGCCCAAAGTCTCAACATGGACTGTGGGCTGTTTTTTAATAAAGGTTTAATGGAACATGGGAGCACCAGCTCCTCTAATTATTGTCTGTGACCACTTTCACACCACATGCTCGGAACTGAAACTCTCTGGCCATTTAGAGGAAAACATCACTGACCCTGAAACAAACAGTGAGCAGTGTGAGGAGGAAATGGTCTTGTGGTCTTTATTCAGTCATCAGGTATTCACCAGCCACCTAATGTGTATAGGACACTTCCGGAAGCACTGGGAATTCAGCCCTCAACATGACCAACGCTGCTTGCATAGAAGCAAATCAGGAAACTGTCTAAAGCAGATAGATGTGGGTGGTTGCTGTTGGTCGGAATGTATCTCTCCAAGTTCATGTTGGGAGGTGAGAGTCTCAAGCAATGCTTCGGTCAGGAGGATTCTGACCTAATGAAAGATTAAAGCTATTATTTCAGGACTGGATCAGTTACCGTGTGAGTGGGCTCCTGGAAAAGGGATGAGATGACACCCCTCTTCTCTCAACTTCTTGTCTTCTGCAATGGAATAATTCAGAATCAGGGGCTAAACAAATATCAGTTGTTCATAGAATTACCTAGTCTGCTGTAAATATAAGAAAGCTACAGAATGCAGGGAAGCAGGAAAAGGAGACAGAAAGTTGGTAGAAGGAAACAGGAGAGTTTCCTTGAGATGTCGCCATCAAGGAAAAGACCTTTTCAAAATCCAACATTACTTCATGATAAAAACCCTGGAGAGACTAGGAGCGGAGGAAATGCTGTGTATAAAGGCTGTGTATGATAAACACACAGCTGTCACTGAATGAAGGCAAACTCAAATACTTCCACTAAGACCAGGAACAATGCAAGGTATCCGCTCTCGGCACTCCTGTTCAGCATTGTGCCCGAAGTCCTAGCTAGAGTAATAAAACAACCAAGGAAATAATATCATGTAAACAGGAAAGGAAGAATTCAAGTGTCCTGTTTGCAAACGACATTATGTACACGAAGTCCCAAAGGCTCCACCAGAAAACTCCTTAAGCTGACAAGCACTTTCGGCAAAGTAGCAAGTACAAAGCTAAGATATCCAGTTCAATAGCTTCCTTGTTTAAAAATAAAGAAATAAAACAAAGAAACTGAAAATATGCTAAGAAAGAAGTTAGGGAGAAAAAGAACATGTTCACAATACATTCCCACCCCCAAAGAAAATCCCAACCAAGGAAATAAAAGCCCCACGTAGCAAAAGCTTTAAAACATTGGCTCATGGAAGGAGCATTATCCCCTGGCCCCTGTGTAGGGTAACCACATTGAAATGGTGGGTTCTATACAGTACACTGAGGAGCAGGAAGCTGGGGCGATGCCTTGAGGTTAAGAGTACATGCTACATTTGCAAAGGACTTGAATTCATCTTCCAGAACATATGTCAGGTGACTCACTATAAGGAATCTGATAGCCTCTTCTGGCTTCTACAGGCACCACACACATGTGTACACATGTACACACATGTTCACGAGCATGAATAAAAAATAAAATAAAATTTAAAATACGTTTTTTAGGAATCTTATAAAATATAGGCTTCTCTACGTTCTTCTTCAAATATCCTTACTGTTGTTTATCCCTATATTATCTGCTCCTACATCTTTACCTTTGTACCCTCCCCTCGATAGAATGGGAGGTCAATACTCACCAGATAAACATATGATAGAGGATCTGTGTCTAGATGATACAAAGAACTCAGAAAACGACACACCGAGAAAACAACACAGCTAAAAGTGGCTATGGAACTCAACAGAGTTTTCCAAAGAAAAAATACAAATAGCTAAGAAAAAAATGTATAAGTATTCACCATCCTTGGCCATCAGAGAAAGGCAAAGAAAAAACACATTGAGATTTCATCCTACCCCAGTCAGCGTGGCTAAGAGAAAGAAAGCAAATGGCAGTGAAGATATGGAGACAGGGCTGTTGATGGCAGAACACCAACGGTAGGGTGTGAGCAAGAACCATGACTGGCAGGTTATAGAACCCAGAAGAGAAATTACCGATTTTGTTCTTCTAAAGAAGCAGTATACCACTGCCGATAAATACTTATTTCTATACCCATAATCAATGATGCTTTCATCCCTAATCAGAGAAGCTTCTTTTTGCAATGCATGATGGTTAATACAGACACACCACTGGCCAGCGGGCAGAGAGTAAGTGATTGGAGGTGTCAGGCCTTAAATGGGGCATCCAGAGCCATGATCCTCCCTGCAAGGTTCAGAGGACATTGTGGACGAGGAAGCGAAGAGACTACAGTAGCCAGAGGTCAGGAAGGACTGTTGAGGGGCTGGACATGACATGGGTGTTGCATGCATGCACTCACAGCAGCTGCCGCTGCCTGCGCAAGACCTGCACAAGATCAAGCCACTTAATACACCAGCATGGATGGGGGGGGCTTGCAAGGCCCCACCCCTAGCTGAGGAGCTATGGCTATTGCTAGTTCCTGGTAGGTTGCCCATGCTCCAGAGGACAGCCTTATACCCATGCACTAATGGACAGCACTAATTGGACTCGAGCTAGTTTAAAAGATCNGGGGAGGGGTGGTATCTGAGAAGAGTTGGAAAAGGAGAGTGAGGGATTGATTTGATATGATCAAAGTACATTATACGTGTACCAAAGGTTTCAAAATAGGTAAAAATGTTTTTAAGATTATTTTTGCATTATATATAAATATGCTCGTATCTATGCATATGTGCAGGTGGCTGAAGAGGCCAGAAAAAGTCATCAGATCCTAGGGGCTAGGGTTACAGGCAGTGTGTGAACTGTCCGATTTGATTGCTGGGAACAAAACTTGAGTCCTCTGCAAGAACAGCACATTCTCTTATCTGCTGAGACATTTCCTCTGAAGCCCCCAAAATATATGTTTTAAAAGACATATTACAGCACATTTGATGAATAAAAGAATCATATAATTCTTAGCTGTTACAAATTAACAGAAATTTTGCGTTGAATGACTAGAAATGAAAATACTTCATTCACATAAAAGAACCCATACAGCTAAAAAGAGAACTTTTTAGCAAACCACAGGCCCGAGCCACCACACCTCACCTCGTTCCCCTCTTTGCAATAGATCTGGAGTTTTGACCTTTCCTCGAGCTAACAATGTAAGTGCCACGATGGTCTCAAGAGACCCCGAGAAGTGGTATTCAGCCACGTGATCCCCTATAGGGCCTACTACCGCATTTAATATCTTCCATAGACACTCAGTGCTTCATTTAACAGTGAGGCTTGTATCCTATGTGGCTTCGCATGACTGTATTTTTATTCTGAACATTCTGAGCACATTCAAGGTAGAGTAGGCTAAGCATAACGCCAGCGTATTAAATGTATCCAACATGTTTCCAAACAGGATGTTTTCAGTGTATACTGGGTGTAGCAGGCTGTAACAGAAGTTTGGTGGCTGATTCTCCTAAAAGCGCTGACTTTTCACTTGGGCCTGCAGAATAAAGCTTGGTATCTCTGCCTTTAGCTTTTACCTTAAAACTTGGGACGGGCACAGCTCGGTTAGCACAGCACTTGCCTCGTATGCAGAAAGTCTTGGGTTTCTTCCCCAGCACTGCAAAAACACAGTGTGGTGGTTCAAGCCTCTCATTCCAGGGATTCTGTCGGTAAAGGACGGAGGAGGGCCAGAAG
>LOEQ01005147.1:81514-96514 GCA_001685075.1 Bramus lutescens
AGAGAGAGAGAGAGAGAGAGAGAGAGACAAGTCACCAACAGTTTACAATACAGAAAAGAGAATCTCTTCAACAAATAATCTTGGGAAGCTATGTCCGTCCATATGCACAGGAATCAAACCTGTCTTGGGTTTTTATTGTTGTAAAGAGACACCATGACCACAGTAACTTTTATAAAGAAAACATTTGGTTGGGGGTGGCTTGCTTACACTTTCAAAGGCTCAGTCATCATGACCAGAAGCATGACGGTGTGCAGGCAGACATGGTGCTGGAGTTGTGCATGCTATATATTGCAGGCAACAGGAAGTTGACTGACTGTCACACTGAGGGGAGTTTGAGCAAAAGAGACCTCAAAGTCCAGCCCCACAGTGTCACTCTTCCTCTCAGAGGACCACACTCCTGATAGTGCCACTCCCTTTGGGAGGCCATTTTCTTTCAAACCACCACAAAACTGGACCCTCATCTTTCACCATTTACAAAATCAAGTCAAATTAGCAAGTACAATACATGAAAATGCAAGTGCCTTAGGAGAAAACCTAGGGAGAAACTTCCTTGATATTGGTCTTGGTGACATTATATACCAAAATAAGACTAATTACATATATTGTGCAAACAAGTCTATCAGTGTGTAATGTTAACATGTTATAAATTATAAAATGATAATCATAAAATCATAAAAATTTAATCCCCAAAGTATGGAAAATAAAGGCACTTCTACCCACTGAGTCATCTCTCCAGCCCCAAGGAACAAATGTACTTATTAAAAGAATCCTTACCTATTTGTGTGTGGGCAGTGGTGAGTACACATGTGCCACAACACACATGTGGAGGTAAGAGAACAACTTTTAGAAGCTGTTTCATGCTTCTCACTTTGTTGAGGCAGGATGTCTCTTGTTTCTGCCATGCTGAATACTCCAAGCTAGTTGACCTGGGAGCCTCTGATCTCCACCTCGCATCTTCCCACAATGTCTGGATTTTTACCTGCTGAGCCACCTCTCTATTTCTCATATATCATTTTGCGGTATTGTGTGTTTATGTTTGCATGTGTGTAGTGTGTGTATGTGTTTGTGTAGGTGTGTATACAAGTGTGGGAGGGTGCTTGTATGAATGTGCTTTTGGAAGCCAGAAGTTGTTGTCTTCCAAAGTGTCTCACTGAAGGTTTGTGCACGAGTGCAGCAGATTAGCTGGCCAACGAGTTCCAGGACTTTGCCTTTCTCCTTCCCTCAATAGCACTGAAGTTACAAAAGTGCACTATGGTGCCCTGCTTTCACCATGGTGATAGAGATCCAAACTCAGGTCTTCATGATTGCAAGGCAGGCATTTTATTAACGCAGCCATTTCCCTAACCCTAGCAACTCATACATCTTAGTAGTAAAAAATAATAAAGGACAGATTTGACATATTAATATAGACATATTAATAGCGAACGGATATATGAAAAGGTACATGATTTCACAGATTGCCAAGGACGTGCAAATCACACATTCGCTGGAAAATAACAAACACCAGTCAATGTTAAGTGTTAGTAGCATCAAGGATAAAAGAGACCTCCTCTATTTTTAGTGAGAGTGTTAGGTCAACACAGGAATTACAATAGTTAAAAATCCCAACTGGTGGATATCCTTCTAGGAGACTTAAATCTGCCGTGGTGAAAGCCCTGGACTCTCAGCAACTGAAGTCATACTCACAGCAGCTGAGGGCTGTTTTGAAACTGTCCTTTGCTCCTCTCAAAGGAGCAGCCAGTCATTGTTCCTATCCCAGAGTTGTTCTACCCTGAGTCCTTCCCAACTTATCTCAAATTCCAGAAGTCACAACTCTGCAGGGCTGTGCTTGATAGCTGGAAGAGACTATCCCCAGGCAGAAGCAATCTTGGAATCAGAACTGAATTGCTCTACTCGAGAAAAAGTGACTTCTCTGGTGCCAGGTAGATCTCCAAATGAGACCTGAGAGCATGATCAACCAGAACACTGTTCAACCAAGATCATTTGGCTTATGCACATATTTATTCCACTGCTTTTTTCTTTCTGCTATAAAATCCTGAAGCTTTATTAATACATGAAAGACAGGAGTTAGGACAGGACTTAACACTGGTCCATGTTAATGTCCATTCAGGTCATGCTGAATAAATTCCTCTCTTCCTTTATGACCTCTCATCTCTCTCACTGGACTGTCAAAGTGGTAGATGGCTATATTCGGTTTGTTGGAATTTCCTGAGTTATAAATGAATGATTGGAAGCCTCACCCCAGCCCCTGGCCTGGGAGTTGTGTTGGTCGGGACTCCAACTCCTAGCCTACCAAGCACTGATCCCTCCCCAGGGAGGGTCAGGACCACTCCCATAGGCTATTTAGGCTCATACAGGGGTGTGGTGGGGTGTGGTGGGGTGGGGAGGGCGTGGGGAGGTTGGGGGAGGAGCACATGGTCTCTAGGGTTTGAGTGGGCTCCTCTCCCAGCCATGCTGTCTTGGTCCACCCAAGAGTGCTGCATTTATTGAACACAGGCATTTTAATTTGGTCTAATCTGGTTTAATTAGAATTGAGTCAGCGGAGCAGCTTTTCTGAAGATTAAACCAAACAATAAGTGTCCATTGACAAGTAAGAGAATGAATAAAATGGGTGAGGACGGTGCTACTGTTCAGACACTGAGGGAAAGAGGAGGAAAGCACTGTTGTCGCTATATGGATAAGGCCAGGGGACACTACACTGAGGGAAAGAGGCCAGGCACAGGACAAACAACTCCCAGCCTCTTTGCAAGTGCTGCCTGAAGTAATCAGCCTCATGGAAACACCAGGAAGTTGACTGTAGGAGTTGTGAGAGTAGGAAAAAGAGCAGAGGGGATTAGTTCCAAAGGTAGAAACTTGTAGTAAGAAGTGCAGGGTAACTCTGGTTACTATTGTACCTTATACTTCAAATTTAATAAGAATAGGTCTCTCTCTCTCTCTCTCTCTCTCACACACACACATGTTTATTATTCATTGTTTGTGTCACTGTGTGTAGGGGTCAGAGGACTAACTTGGTAAAGCCAATTCTCTCCTACCCTGTGAGTCCCGGGGATTGAACTCAGGTCATTAGACTTGGCAGCCAGCATCTTTATTGACTGAGCCATCTCTGTGGTTCCTAGGAGTAGATCTTGGAGTGTTTCCACCATACAAAGGCAGCTGTAAGGTACGATGAAGATGCTCATTAACTTGATTGTGGTAATCTCTTAGTAGTGTGAGCATCTATCAAAACATCCTGCTATACGCTTTAATCACATATAATTTTTGCTTGTCAATTATACCTCAACAGCCTGGAGGCAACTAGCTAATCCCTTCTTTTTGCCTCAAGCTTTTCTGTAGACCCACCTACCTTTTCTGGCCTGGAAGCCAAATGCTGGTCTTTGCAACAGGTTTCTCCACTCCCCAGATTCCTTGACAAATCCCCACAACTGCCAATTGATTTAGAAGCACAAAACCCAGCCTAACAGGACTCAGCCTAATATAAATCCCCTATTCTCTCCATTTCCTGGACATGCTGCTATTACTAAAGAATACAGATAAACACAGGCTGCCCTGGAACTGGGGCTTGAAACTTTTCATGTATTTTATGTAGGGACACTTCCTTCTCCATCTTCATATGCTTCCATCAAGTATTAGAAGAAGATGTATCAGGACTATTCATTCTCTTGATAGCTTCCTAACTCTCCTCTCCCCTCCCTCCCAGAGCAAGCCATGGTTTGGCAGGTAAAGAGCTGTTTGTACACATGCCTAAGAACTAAGTTTTTATCCATTTAAAAACCAGGAACCCCAGTACTGGGGGTTGGGGAGAGGGTGGCAGAGACAGGTACCTGGGGCTAGCTGACCAGTCTAAGAAAAAGAGCCAGCTTCAGGTTCAGTGAGAGATCCTGTTAGAGAAAACAAGGTGAAGAATGACAGAGGAGGACTACACCTGACCTCTGGCCTCTACTAGCAAGCACGAGTGCATACACAGAGAGAGAGAGACAGAGACAGAGACAGACAGAGAGATAGAGACAGAGACAGAGAGAGACAGAGATAGAGACAGAGACAGAGATAGAGACAGAGACAGAGAGAGAGACAGAGACAGACAGAGACAGAGACAGAGATAGAGAGAGAGAGAGAGAGACAGAGATGGGGGAATCGAATCGTGTTTCCATATTCACCATGCTCTTTCATTTTTCTCTTCTGTCTCTGCAAACCCATTAAGGGATCCTTCCAACAGCTCCACAATGAATGAACTATTTGTTTCTATTCCTGTAATTTCCCAATGCATTTGCTTCTGAAAGAAAGAAAAATTATAAGGAGGGAAGGAAGAAAGGAAGGAAGGAAGGGAAGGGCTGGCTAGCGGTGTTTTTGTGGGAGAGCCTTGCATACATGCCTCCTTCCAAGAAGTGTGCTCCTTAGCAGAACGTGGGTTGGAAGGACGGGTGTGGCTGAAACAGAAGACTTTTTTGTTTGAAAACAATAGATGCCCTTTGAGTTGTGCCTGTCTGACTCCTTTGCAAGCTGTATCCAGAATACTACGGTGATTATGCCAAGAAAGGAAGAAATATTACCCGCCAGGTGTGCAGAACACGCAATAAGCTAATGCCTACTAACCGTCAGTTGATAGACACGCAATGGGCTTCAAGGAACATTTTAAAATGGGTGTTCTCTTCTGAGTAGGGAAAATTTCTCTAATGAGAAAGCATTTCTTTTAAATCGTCACATAAGCGAATTCTAACCAGGCCGGGAAGTTTTCTAATGTGTCTAAAGACAAACAAATAAAATAAAATATTAAATAAATAAATTATAAATACTTAGCAATATTTAAGCCAGCAGAGTTAATGTTAAGAATGTTTTTCAATGGTTTCTTGAAGTCACATTGGTTTCTGTTAGCTAATCTTAAAGGTAGGAAATCCTTCTGCACACTATTCTCTAGTTAGGCAAGATCTTTTGCACCAATGCTGTTCATCAGTTATCCCCAGTGTGGGAAGTTACCCCCAGTTTCACTAAAAGCAAACATATTTCCCTCACTGGCAGGAAGCACATCATGAAATACTTACCTGATACAGAAAAAGCGCCATATGTGTGCACGTGTGTATTAAAGATTTGTTTTTATTTGTTTGTTGAATGAATGCCACGTGGGGGGAAGCAGAAAAGCATGTCAGATTCTCCTGGAGCTGGAGTTACAGTATGTGGTTGGGCTAGCCCAAATGGAGTCATCTAAGATAGCAAGACAAACACTTGTGCGGGAAACAACCCCTCTGGATGTTTTGCACATCTTGTAAGTCTGCTGATCCCTTATCTCAGAAGAACAGCCTTCTGCTATCCTAAGAGCCAGGAGCCTTCCTTATAAAACTTGCTTACAGAAGTCCCTTTTGCCTTAGCGATCTCCTGCTCAACTAAAATCAACCTATAAAACTCCAGTGAAAATCTATAAAGATTCCCTTTGGCTGTTCTCCCTTCTCTTGTGGACAGCCTGAAAGTTCGTTCCCCTAGATAAAGCTCTATCTTTCTCAAAGTTTGTTCCCCTGGATAAAGCTCCATCTTTTAAGGCCTCAGTGTGGCTCTGGTGGTGTGGTTCTTTTAATGTTGCAGTGTGGAGTCACTGACTTGGGTGCTGGGAATCACTCTTGTCCTCTGAAGGACAACAATTGTTCCTAACTTCTGGGTCACTTCCCCAACCCAGATACACATTTTAAGGGGCCAAAGGCAAAATCTGCACCAACCTAAGCACTCTGGGATCTTGAAGACAGATTGACAATGGCCCACATTGGCGAGGCGTGTATGTATGGCTCGTCCATAAAGTAATATCACTAGCCAACACTTTCTTCCCCAATAACAAATGCATCGCTCATCTGGCTTCTTCTAGAAATTGCTTTACCTGACCTATACAACAAAGAAATCTCATAGTTAGCTAAGAATAAAGCCTTAAAAAACACTGCTAAGTCCCATAACTTAAATCTTAAACCACTTCCTGCGGAAGAGTAGCAAAGGCAGCAGGGGCCCTCTGCCTGAGGAATCAAGGTAGAGGGACTAAGATTCCCTCAGGCAAACCATGAGGAAAAGGCTCCAAATTCAGATTTGACAGCCAACAATTTTATGGAGCTGGAGGGAATGACTCAAAAGGTACAGTTTGGGGGGAACTCCAATCATTCCTTTCCATTCAATACCCTTTCTTTTAGAAGATCACATTATATGCAGTTTTCCTCAGATAAACATTTTGAAATGTTTAATAGCACTAACGTTGCTAATTTGATACCTGAAAGTTAAATCTTGGTTTAGTCTGGTTTGGGTTAGCATATGCTTGTTAAAAGAAAGTGTTGGTGCTGGGGATATAGTTGGTAGAAAACATGTGGGCCTGAGTTTGAACCCAGTAAACCATGGGAAAATGCTAGGCACAATGGAACCTTTTTGCAATCCCAGCACTGGAAAGAGAGACAAGATCTCCAGGACCTGGGGGCCAGCCAGACTAGGCTACTTGTAATGCCAGGTCAGTGAGAGACCCTTTCTCAAAGGAGGGTGGGAAACATTCCTGAGAATGACACCTGAGGTCATCCTGTAGTTTCTACATATGCACACTCGCATGAACGTGCATGCACTCATTTTAAAAAAAAAATGAAATTTAGGTACTGAAAAGGAATATGGCTCAACAGTTAAGAACACTGGCTGCTCTTCCAGAGGACTGGGTTTGATCACCGGCACCCTCATGGAACAGTTCACAACCACTGGGAATTGCAGCTTCCAGGCAATCCAATGTTTTCTTCTCCTGGAGGCTCATGTACACATGCACACACAAACAAAAAATCTTTAAAGAAAAAATAATCTGAAACTAGGCATGATGTCACCTTACTGTATCCCAAAACTGAGGGATTGGAGTAGGATGATCAGGGGTTTGAGGTCAATTTGTCATAAACTGTGAGACCATGCTCAAGTCACTGGTCAATCAATTCAGTTGACTGAGCTAGAACGGGAGGAATAACAGTTCTGTGACACCTTAGCCTGCCTAGCATGGATGAGAGCCTTGATTTGATCCCCAGCACACATAAAAAAAATCCATGACAATAAAATCTTTATAAAATAGTCAGGTTTTGAGAAAGCTATGCAATCCATCGTTTTGCTGCTTTCCAAAACTGGTTCATCTACAAATGTCTAGACTCTGCCACTTGCTGAGCTCTGAATGCAGGAGGCTGAGAGGAAAAAGGAGCCTCTTCCCCAGATACTGAGCTCCTAATCCAGATGCCATGGAGCCTGACCTGTGGATGGCTTCTGGGTGTTCACAGTCACATTTTAGATGAAACTTATTCTGGCAAATAGCAAAATGGATGGATTTCAGATCTCTCAGTACCTGAATATTTTATAAACTTGTAAAAGATTTTATGGTGCTGGGAATCAAATCAAGGTTCTCATATATCCCAGGCAGAGCTTTATAGCTGCAGAGTAGTCTGTGATAATCTAGACTCTCCATCACGGGGCACAAACTGAAGTGTGTTCAACATCCGGGAATGCACTCACAGCGTGCTTCTCACTTCCCCACCTTCACCTTTGTGCACGACCTTTCTCTTTTGTGGGGAAGGAGGGAGACAGGGTCTCATTGTACAGCCCTGGCTGGCCTGGAACTAGCTATAGAAAGCAGGCTTGTCACAAGTTTACAGCGATCCCTCGCCTCTGGAGCTCGCCACCACACTTGGCCTTTTATCTTACTTTGTAATGTAATTTTCTCTGGTCACTTATATCCTCTCAGGTGTTTCTAAGTCAGTAATTTCAGACATCTCTGCCTTCATTTTTCAATCACTACTCACAAATATGAAAACCAAGTTTCTTGTGATGGGCGGAACAAAGAAGGAATAATCGTGCAGACCGCATTGGTTTCTAAATGGCTGATTTTAATGATACGATTGAGTCATTCAAAAAAGTAAAACCATAAATAGTTTTGCATTTTACACTTCATAATGATGATTATTTAAACAGCCAGAAACCATCCAGTTCCATCAATTCTACACATGAACTACTAAAACAGCCTCTTCCAAACCAAATCACGTGAAGAGGAAATAAATTCACCTCAATAAACCCTACTAGATGAGTGAGCAAGCACATGTTTAGATATAACAATGTTCCCAGTTTTCAAGGCAAACAATTTTTTTTTACCTCAAGCTTCGAAGAACTTAAGGCAGTTGCCTATAAAATAAAGAATCATTTAAAATTAACTTACTTTTAACAAATGACACATAAATCTTGATTGACTTAACTAGTGAATGTGATTATTAAAAGTTTTCTCTAAAAGACCTTAATGATTGCATGAAATTAGTGTTCACTAACATCCGAAAGGACTTAAATAAGGTGAACCGGCATTGGCTCTCCTGGAACGTCTTACGGTGTCATTCCCAAGTTTTCTTTTTAGTTCTTCGAATTATTTATCCCCAATGTATGAATTTCTTTTGCTTTAAGTCAAATTGGAAAATTTAAAACCAAAATTCATTGAGTGCCAATAAACAGACACCGCAGGAGCCCTACATGGGACATCGGACACGGCAACATCAGACAGAACTCAGCAGGCGTGGTGCGAGGACATGAGGTATCAGGCGGTGTGGAGACTTCACAGCATTAATGCAGGGCTCTGGAACCCTAGAACCCTAGTCTTACTCCTACAGTGGGAAAAAAGGAGACCTTCAAACTTGCCATTTAACTCTGAACTAAATGCAGCTGCACTATGCTGAGGGTTTAGATGAATAACTCAAAATACCCGATTCTCAAAAACTACTTGGAATTTTTTTTAAAAATGTCATTTCCAGTTTTGCAAAGTTCTAGAGTTCATCCGATACAAAGCAAGGGGGGCTGTGTGTGTCAACGGCTGGCGACTTCAGGTAAGGGTTGGTGCGGGGTCACTGGACCACTCACCGCTTTTACCTTGAGTTTTCAAAACAGAAAAACTGCTTAAGGCACAGCTACAGCTGTTTACACAAATTTTATGTCACCAGGTATCCCTGATTTGAGATCGAAAAGATGCCCTGCCTCATAGGTAAAGAAGCCTTTCCCCATAAAGAGGCATTCGACAAAGCCTGGGTGCAAACGAAAGAAAGAAACGGGAGCCAGCATCGAGGGCACACAACACCCACCGCTGTGTCACCGTTGGCGCTGCAGTTTCGCAGCAAACGTGTTTCTATTGGTCCAACACAAAACCCAGTTTATCTACCGATCCCCACCTTTTCTGATGACAAGAGCTGCCATTAAAAGAAAAATCTATTCTATCTTTGAGGCAGAAAACATACTTTCTCAGCTGAATGCCTTAAAGTTGTCTGGTATGATTTTCTCACGGATTATTAAAGTGGACTACATTGTAGAAATAAAAGTAAACGGTGTTGATTCCTGTTTAAAATCTAACGCAAATGACAAGGCGAGTCATCAGAATGCTGGCCGAACTGTTTAGATTTAGCTAAATGATATTAAGATGGGGGAGAAAACAAAACTTCATTTGAGATGAGAGTCAGAACCACAGAAACCTATAGGATCCCTTGAGCTTAAACAATCCTCCCGCTTCACAGGCACACACCCAGCTGGCTCCTAGAATCTTCTAATAACTTAAAAGAAATTATAGATATCGGTGAGCTAGAAATTACCCTTTCCCCGTTTTTGGAAACACGTATGTATGGTTGTAAGCAAAACCAAAGACAGAGATATTCATGCTGAGCATATTTTAAACCCCTGAGACGACACAGAGGCACCACCCCACAGAGTCACAGTACGAAGGAGATTCCTTACAAGGAAAACTTAACAGTAAAACTGAATGTCTATTCCAAAAACTGTACAAGGTAAACCATATCTTTGTGATTGGTTGCTGCTACGAACTTATTCATGTCAAGAAAATTACCATGTTTAAAATTCTCAAGAGAATTTTGGCACAAATCAAATCTCCTTTGGATCAAGTACCTGGTTTCTTTGATTCGTTGGGGAGGCTGATTCTGCCTTTGGCCTCTTTCCCAATCACCTGAGTCCCCTCTGTCCATAAAATCTTCCCCAGCCTCCATCCACCCTCACTCTCAACTCATTTTGACGCCAGAACACTGAATGTGTCATCCTCTCTTGTACCTGTATTCTACACAATTCATGCAGCTTCTCTGACACGGACTTAAAAGTCATCGCCCCAAAGAGGACTCCAAAGGAGACAAAGGAAGTGGATGAGGGTAATGCTTTGTGCATCCCTACTCTCCCCAGGACTCCTGACAGCAGTTAGTGTTCTAAGGTCTCCAGGGCTTTATGCCTCAGATGCTCATCCAAGCACTGGATGGCAAAGGGGTCAACATCAATGTCAAACTTATTGGCGAAGAAGTGGTGTTTGCGAAGCATCCAGCTCAAGTCACCAGCTCCAAAAACGCACACGGAGCGCACATGGACTCCGCTGCACGGTGGGTAAGGAGCACCTTTGGAAACATCACCTTCAAAGTACTGCCACTTGACAAACCTAGCGACAGCATTCATGTCGGACAAGTCATACTTATGGCTTGAGGGGAGAGAACCAGGGACTTCAGGGATCCTTTGGATGGTGGCCCAAAGGTACTCATCCGGGCTATACGTGTCCTGTGCCCACTCCATGAACTTTTGGATGCTCCCATTTTCTAGCACAAAGCCTACATATTCCCTACTGACCACAAAGTAGGCACTGCCTGAGAAAAGAGGAGTTGTGAGGGGCGGCTGGGCTTTGGCCACCCCAGTGTTCGTCAGCTTCCCGTCGACAACGGTGTGTCGCTTCTTCCACCTTTCCTCCTTGTTTGGAGGCATCTTCTCAGTTTCCAGGTTGTTTTCGCCCAGGAATGACTTCAGTTTCCTGACCATTTCCAGGTTGGTTTTAATAGGGAAGTCCATACCGCAAAGGTTGATCAAGTACTTCCAGTTTGCACTCATGCTGTACAGGTCCTTCATGCAGTTGAGGTCAGCCTGAACCCGACTCCAGGACGCATAAACGACGTTCTCCAGCTGGCTGGCCACAAAGACGTTCTTCAAGCAAGACGCAATGCCCATCACCGCGGCTAAAAAGGGCTCCTCTGCTTTTTTGTCCACGTGAATGCAATAGAAATTCTGAGGCATATAGATGGCCCTCAGGAGCCTCTCAAGCATTTCAATCTTGTGATGAACCACTATGGAATACGCAATGGGAAAGTCTACCTCCTCTTTACTAAGGGGCTCTACAATATATTTGCGCATCCTGATGAAAGAGGCACAGTCACGGGTCATGTTTATATAGTCATACGGTGTCCACCGCGGGCGCTTCCTGAATTTCACCTTTAGTAACTCAAGCTTCGCCTTCTGGATTTCATCTGGGTCATTCTGTAAAACTTTGGTGCAGTTAATGTTGCTATTAGCATCATCTCCAGCAAGCTCCAAGTGTCTGATGCTAACAAATTCAGGCTTCTGATGAATTCTTAGGACAGAGAAGGTGACTAAAGAGAGGACGAGCGCCACAAAGTAGTATTTTGCAGGATAAGACAAAAGTCTCCTCCGAAACAAGTTTCTCAGCATTTCAAATGACAGCCAGAGACTTCCCTTTGAGATGGGGCAATCTTCTAGGCCTTGGCTGCCAATGGTATTTCCTCCAGCTTCCCTCTGTTGTGGCCAGATGAGTTGCCAGTTTATCGGGAAGACAAGATGTCACTAGACAGGACAGTGCTAAAAAAGAGCGAAAGACATAGTAAGTGAGGCTGTTTACAGAATCCTCTCAAGCTCAAAACGTTCTCCTGTGCTACGAGGCCAGCTGCTTCAAACAAAACAAGACTGACTTAATTAGAGACTAGAGATTGCTCCAAAGAGACCCATTGTTCTCATATTAACGCAGGATGCTGGGAGTAAAAAAATCAAACCAAACCTAATTCAGGATGTCCTAAAATATCCTACAATAAACAGCGGAGGCTCAATGTGGTGGCACAAGTCTTTAATCTCAGCACTCAGGTGGCAAAGGCAAGCCGGGTTTGTGTAGTGGGTTCCAGGACAGCCATGGCTAAAGGGAGAGTGTCTCAGAAAAATAGACAATCTGACCTTCAGGTATATAGAAGTACAAGAACACAGAGGAAGAGGGTGGCTGTAATTACTGAACTGTCCACACGCCAGGAGTGCCAGTACCCTGCCAGTTTGAAAATTGACACCTCTATCTTAATATCATCACTGAGCTCCTCCTGACAGACACCAGCAGCTCTGGGCAGCCAGGAGACGTACAAGCACCGGATCCATTCTGCCTTTTGCTGACTGGGGGCTGTGACGCATTTAGAGATAAGTATAAAAACAATTGTGAAGATTCTGGAAGCAAGACGACTTTGACCATTCAAAGTGGACTGGAAAGGCTTAGCTGAACTGCAGCCAGACTAGTGGCTGTTGGGTGGACCCCTATGTGTAGCTCCTCGGTGCTAATATATTCAATAAACAATACAGCTTTGCATCTCCTACACTGGCTAGAAAACTTTAGAAAAACAATATGTGGGCTGGGAGTGTAGTTCAGTTGGTAGAACGCTTGCTTAGCATGCAAGAAACCCTAGTTTCAGTGGCCAGCACCACATATTATCAGGCAGATAGCATATCCGAACACCAACATGCAGGTAAAGGCAGAGGGATCAGAAGTTCAAGATTATCCCTGAACACAGAGTAAATTTGAGGCTATGTGCCTCAAAATTAGAACTT
The DNA here is from genome assembly GCA_001685075.1 of Bramus lutescens. Taxonomy (NCBI): domain Eukaryota; kingdom Metazoa; phylum Chordata; class Mammalia; order Rodentia; family Cricetidae; genus Bramus; species Bramus lutescens. Next base: position 94,151 of record LOEQ01005147.1, read on the forward strand.
CTATAGATTGTCTAAATTCAAATGCCAAGAACTTAACCAATTTTCAGTATATAAAGTGCTTGTAAACATTGAAATATTGTGTGTGTGTGTGTGTGTGTGTGTGTGTGTGTAGGCACACACACTTGGGGGCGGGGTGAGTATGTACATGCCTGTATACATGTGGTAGCTATTGTTTCTCAGTTGCTCTTTGCCATGTTTCTCTGCAACAGGGTCTCTCATTGGCCTATAGATCACCAAGGATGTTAGGCTGGCTGGCCACTGAGCCCCGGGGACCTGGCTTTATTCGCCTCTTCAGCACTGAGACAACAACCTAAGCAACCACACCAACTTTGTTTTTTTGGGATTGAACTTAGGTTCTTAAGCTTGCAAAGCAAGTTCTTGCCTAATGAAGCTAACTCCCCGGCCTTTTTAAATTTTCTGTAAGATTTTATTTTTAATCATGTTTTTATGAGGGCAGCATGCCCACATGAGTGCAGGTACCCACCCAGACCAAAGAGTCCCTGAGCTGGAATTAATACACGCAGTTATGAGGCATCCAATGCACGTGTTGGGAACCAAACATGGGACCTTTGCAAAAGCAGCAAGTGTTCTTAACCACTGAGCCATCTCTCCAGCCCCAGGTGTTTTTATTTTGTTTTGTTTTCTAAGAACAGTTCTGTGAGTTCTTTATGAAAGTCTTTAATCCCAGCACCCAGGAACCAGAGGTAATTAATTGGATGTGTGTGAGTTCCAGGCCAACCAATGATACCAGAACAAACCCCCACAAACAAGAAGAGTCTTGTGACATGGCAGTTGGTATGGAACTAATAGTCCGATTATCCACACCAGATCTGAAACAACTTTTTGGGGTGTGTGTGTGGAGGAGAGAGTGTTTCTGTTGTTGTTTGTATGCCAGGTTGGCCTTGAATTACTGATGAGTCCCTGTGGCTTCAGCTTCCCAGTACTTTCTGGGACTACAGGCACGGACTACCATGCCAGGCTTTGAAGTACGTGTTTGACACTAGAATAAACGATGGTACTCTAACATAGTTTATTAGGAAGTAATTTGTTAATACTGATAAGACAAAGTGAAAAATAACCAACAGGATGGCATTAAGGAAAACATTCAGACTTTTTACCATTTAGAATCCCAGGAAGTCTGGACTCGTCGGGGAACTGACTCCTGGTGACATCCTGTACTCGCTCAAAGCTGCCCTGCTGCCAAGTTTCTGTCACATACCAGGAGTCCAGCACTGATGACATGTCCCAGCAGGCTTTCAAATAGTCTGCAAAATGGAAGGGGAAGAGAGTGAAGGGGTGCTGATTGTGTGTTTGTAATACGCACACCCCCAGAAAACAACCATTCCAATATGTTTACCCTCAAACCCGGACCTTACTGAGGTCTCTAATCTTACTTCTTTTGCTAATACTATGTTTGTGATTTAGGTTAAACTTGGTTCCTCCCCCCCCCACTTTGAGCCTCAAACCAAGGATCTAGGACAGGTTAAGCTTTCTAAAAGACCCTCCAACAGCACTCCCGAAACGAGTGCTAGGGAACACTTCAACAGTCTAATCTACTTGGAGACTCCTTGTGTTCACTGACATGTTAACAACGTCACAGTTAAGTAAGCCGCTCACCGCATTTCCCCCCAATCACTGATACTTAAAGTTTCTACCACTGAGTGATCAACAATAGTGGCTTGAGAGATGGCTCAGTGGTTAAGAATGTTTGCTGTTCTTCTAGAGGACTTGAATTTTGTTCCCAGCACCCATGTCAGGTGGCTCAAAACCGCCTGTGACTTCAGGTAACCTACTTACAATAATACATAATATATACAATTAAAAATAAAATTAGTATTAATTTTAAAATACCAACAATAGCCCTTTAAGTAATCCTTTCCCTGTTTTAGTTTAGGGAACAAGGAAAAGTTCTATCTTCTATCCAGTCATTAGCAAGGCTAACTGAATAGCAGCTTCCCTTTTTTTCTTTCTTTTTCTCCTTCTGAGGTGAGATCTCACTTTGCAGCCAAGGCCTTCTGTGAATCTATAATTCTCCAACCTCAGTTTCTGGAGTTACAGACCTGATTAGAGACCTAAGTGGCTTCCCACAATAATACAGACTCTGAAAACACCAACAACGACAACAAGTAGTGGGAGGACAGGGTTGAAGGTCTGATTTCCAGAGTCAACATTACATCGCGAGATGTCCAGACACAGCAGCCAACATTTCCAAGGTATGCAAAGAAATCGAAACTCTCTCCCATAAATAGAGGAAAAGTGGTCAATTCTATCCCCAAAGAAGGCCAGGCACTGGCCTTAACACACTAAATAACCACTAGACATCTATTCAAACAACTTAAGAATTAAACAAAATAATAAGGTAGC
>LOEQ01005147.1:101514-116750 GCA_001685075.1 Bramus lutescens
CACAGCCCATGTTCCTCTGCTAGGCATGCAACATCTATCTTCTCATCCTTCGCCTGCTGGGAAAGAGCTGCATTCAGTTCCCTGTGCTGGCAAGAAGCAGATATTTCTAAATATATACTACTTGAAGACCAAATGATAAGCCATTTTAAAAAGTATATAGTTGCAAAGACCCACATGAAAATCTCCAAAGTTAGAGAGAACAATCGATGCCTGATCTGGAGCCTTTTGAGATGAGCCCTTAAGTGTAGGATTCAGATAGGGGGACACTTAGGGCACAGTGCCTGCTGAAGGCTTTGATAAAGCCAGGCAAAGCTTTATTTCCAAATAGCAAGTCTGCCAGGCAGCAGGTCACATGTGACACAAAATAAAGGCATCTTCACAGAAAGTCACACAGACCTCTTCTTGGCAGATTAATGCAAAATGCACGCCAACCCCCCAAAAGGGGGCGATGGGGCGTCCACGGCTAACTGTAACGGTACTATAAACAGCAGCATTGCTTTTGGAATGCTTAGTAGTTTGCAGGAACCCTCCCAATGATTTACCTGTGTTAGCACACAGATATTCGCTCTTCAGCAGAACCACACACAGAAGTAACACTTTTTAAGATGGGGAAACTGAGTCAAAAAGAGGTTACATGGCTTAACGTCACACAGCTAGAGAAGCCAAAGAGCTAGGCTTAAACTCATACCATCTGGTCCTCATGTTTATGCTAGATGGTCTATTGAGAAAAAGACAGGCTGGGTGATCAGGGCGCTCAACGTAAGAGAGAGGCGATGGAAATCCCAGGGTTACAAAAGAGAGCACAGGGACAGCCATGTAGGAATCTAGGAAGAAACCAGTCTCAAAGACAGCAAGGGAAGTTCCAGAGAGTTCTTTAAGGAGACAAAACGGAGGAAACCCCTGTGGGAGATAGAGTGACTGACCATTATGGCAGAGTGGGCGTTAAATGAGTACAATGTACACTGAGCACACCAAAAATAAGAAAATAAGATTAATTTGGCTGGATATAGTGGCATCACGCCTTTAATCCCAGTACTCTGGAGGCAGAGGCAGGTAATCTTTGTGAGTTCTGGGGGCCAGTCTGGCCTACACAGCAAGTTCCAAAAACAGTCAGAGTTATGTACTGAAATCTCATCTCATGAAGAAGTAAAAAGAAAGAATATTAATTTAGAAAGACAAACCAGAGGCGGAATCATGGCGTGTCAATGCTCAGCCTTTCCACACACAAGCTCTGGCTTCTGGTGGAACATTACAAGAATTTAAAGCATTTCAGAACACGGGGCACCATCAGGCACCCTTTCACTCCCACTTCCTTAGACTCCGTGCACCCTCCCAGAAGCTCTGTGACGCGCAGTTTCTCAATAGAGTGGCTGTAGCCACAAGGATGACGATGCGATTTACAAAACATCCGCAAAGCAACCTTTCCCTTCCGGCTGGCTTATTTCTTAAAACAAACAAACAAACAAAAAACAGGGAGGGGTTTCAGAGACAATGACTTCTGTTTTGATGTGATGAGCTTACATTGCTATTTTCACATAAAGAATATTTAAATATTCTGGAGTAGCAGATGGTTGTAAGCCACTTGATATGCGCATTGGGAAGTGAACATGGATCCTCTGGGAGAGCAGCCAGTGCTCTTATAACCACTGAGCCCTCTCTCCAGCACCCTGGCTGTGATTTCTAACGGCATAAGTATTAACATCAAAAGGTTCTACTGCAACAGAACCCTTCAGATTTCAGAGCCAAAGAGCTGGATCTTGTTTAGTCTGTACTGAAACTGACTTTAGGGCCTGGAGAGGTAGGTGGCTCAGCGCTTGGGAACAGTTGTTGCTCTTGCAGAAGACAAGTTCAATTCCCAGAACCCCCATGACAGCCCACGACTAGCTGTCACTTCAATTTGGAGGACTCAACACCCTCTTCTGGCCTCTATAGGCACCAGGCACCCACGTGATGCACATATATGTGGGCACTCATTTACACAAAATAAAAAATCATCTTGTACTTATCAATTGTTCATCTTTACTTGCTCTATCAACATTAGTACTACATGAAACTGCACAGTGGTATAGATCTGTATAATCCCAGCAGCTGGGAGGTAGAGGCAAGAGGACCATGAGTTCAAGGCCAGCCTAGCCTAGTAAGATCCTGTCTCAGGAAAACAGAAGCAGACCAAATAGCAGAGGAAAAAAAGAAGAAAAGAAAAGGGCAGGGGAGGGAGAGAGAAAGAAGAAACCTGAGTCAGTGAGATGGTTCAGCAGGTGAAAGGGCTTGCTGTGCAAGCTGTGACCCGAGTTCAATACCCAGCTCCCCAGGAGGTCAAAGGAGAAAGCTGACTCTAAAAGCTGTCCTCTGACCTCCACATGCCACATGGGCACCTATCCCCACAATCATCCAGCATACATAAAGACATACATTCCCCCGAAAACCAAGGAAGCTCACAACTGCATTGAAGTACCAAAAAGACATCACATTAGAATCTAGAAAAAGAAATGAGAAACAAAATGTTCTATCAACAGAGTAGAATAGTATCCAGCCTTAAAGGAAAATGAAATCCCGACACGCACCGTAACACTGAAGTCCCTGAAGGCACGATGCTAACTGAAATACACATGCACAAAAGGGCAGATTCCTTAAAATGTCAGTTACACAAGGTGCTAGAGTAGCCAAATGCAGCACGGTGTAGCTGCACATGTGTCTACCTATCATCTGTCTGTCTGTCTGCCTGCCTACCTCTCTGCAGCCGCCCTTACTCATGCCAGGCACTATCCATACTGAACTACACCAGCCCCGAAGCACGTTACCCAAAAGTGTCTTTTTAAACGACTTCCACAGATGCTGAAGGAAAATACTAGCTGAGTAAAGGTAAGTAGAAGGCCAGGTTACTCCAAGGCAAAAAGGACAGATGTACTTCCACGGTGTAAAAGTTTAGAGATGGGCTGGCGTTGTAGCTCAATTAGAGTGTGTGCCTAGCATGGACAAGACGCTCTGTGTTCAATTCCAATCACCCATAGAAAAAAAGAAGTTCTGATTTGTCAAGAACAAAGAGTTCAGTCATTGTCTCCCAGGCTGCTCTGCTTCCTCGGCTAAGCTTTTACCCCTCAAGGTGCTGAAGTGTAACAGGAGAAGCCCTATGGGCTCAGACACCAGCAGGGCTGGTTCAGGGGTGAACTCTGATAGGCTCAACAGAATCATGCCCACTCACGTACACACGGAAGACAGTTTATTTATTTTTATTTATTATTTATTAATAAATTTCCACCTCCTCCCCTTTCTCTCCCCCTTCCCCCCTCCCCCTCCCTCTCCAGTCCTAAGAGCAGTCAAGGTTCCCTGCCCTGTGGGAAGTCCAAGGTCCTCCCCACTCCGGAAGACAGTTTTTAAAAAGAATCTTCAACTTCGTTATGATCACAGGCCAAAAAAAGAGTCAAGGAACTCCCTGGCCACTTCCAAGTGACAGCCTGTGTGAGCCTTGCAGGCACCGCTCTTTTCTGAATGCCAGAGTGTTGTCTGAGAAGAGCCCTGTGACAGCACAGTTTGATGCAGACAAAAGTTTAGGCTGGGAAGTTACTTCCAGGTCACCTTGTCCACTGCAGGTTCTTTTCAGTGAGGCAGGAAGAGAGCCAGTAGTAGCTGTCAGCAGAGATTTCTGGTGCTTTTCCACCCTGAAGTGGAAACTGAACCAGGCGAAACTTCAGCCCATCCGGTTTGCCACATGACAGGCTCAAGGCTCTGAACAGACCCCACCATGAATTCTCCCACCACCCCAATGCTTCCCTAGTCCCAGAAATCCAAACATGGCTTGCATTTCAGAGGCTGCCAGCAAGTTCTCTACCTTTGGCTTGGTAGATGGGATTATTGACATATTTTCATTCCAAATGACGAGGCCCAAGGCTATCTATTAGCAATGGCAGGTGCTCTTTGCCTGCTTGCCCCTAGCATGTTCAAAACCCCAGCTGAACATCCTCCACATGGTCTCTCCCATGAATCACGTGAACACTGCATCTTTGAAGCCCATCCTTCACTATTAGAAGTCACTGGGCCAAAAGAGGGGAAGATGAACAGAAACAGATATAAATTAACGATGCCACCTCCCCCCCTTTATTTTTCTTTTTTTTTTGGGGGGGGGTAGTTTCGAGACAGTGTTTCTTTGTAGCTTTGGAGCCTTCCTCCAACTTGCTCTGTAGGCTGGCTTCGAACTCACAGGGATCCGTCTGTCTCTCTGCCTCTTGAGCTCTGGGATTAAAGGCATGCCACCACCACCACCCAGCTATGATGCCACTTAACAGACAGTAGAAGTTCCTTAGCCCCTCTGAATACTAGATTTCTTCATCCAAAAATGGAGGTCATGGGGCTGAGCAAGGCATGCTTTACATGAGACCAACCCACAGACCCTCCCTCCTCCAAAATACCTATCTCAGTGTTGACTTGGGAACCAGCAACCCGAAGTGCTACTCAGTCAACCGGGGACTTCAGTGTCATGGTATTGGCTAATCTACACTGTGTGCTCTGGGGAGCTCCTGCAGGCCAGTGTCCAGCCTTGGACTCCTTTCCCATCTCCAGAAACTCATCCTGTACTCTGGACCTAGTCCAAGCTTACTCAGTAAAGACTGAAAAAAAAATTCACACACCCACCCCTTCTCAAAAATGTAGGGCAGCCTCTTAGATACTTTTCTGTCCACCTCCAGATAAGGAAGGAGTTCAGTACTCAGACGGTCCAAGTTACAGTGGGTCAGGGAATAGGGTATGAATTCAAAGTGCCCACTGTTGTTGGCTTCTACAGAAAGAGCATTTATAAAGAAACCCCAAACCTCAGGCCTCCTGTTGGATAGGGTTCTCATCCTGTTTGGGGCTTATCCCAGTGGCTCTGAATTTGGTTAGAAAGAGCTGGATTTGGTGAGAGGTGCCCAATTCCTGGGTGCTAGCTGGTCCTGGCAGATTCACAATGGCCAGGGCTGGGAAGGCGGATGGTGTATGTCTCATGTGTCAGAGAAATGGGGAGGGTGGTGGAAATTTAAATAGAATCACCTACTTCTCCCATGGAGGAGCTTTCTTTGATTGGATGTGCACCTGAGACCTGATGCAGCTGTGTCTAGGACTATGGATTTGTCTGTCCTCACTCCTTCTCCCCTATGAGACAGGATTTCTCTGTGGAGCCCCCAGAACTCCTCTGTAGACCAGGCTGGCCTTGAACTTGAGATCCACCTGCCTCTCCTCTGGAGTGCTGGGATTAAAGGTGTGAAACACCACCTTTAAGGTTACATTAATAATGAACGAGGGCTTCATTTAATTCCCATCACCACCCTCCAAGTAGCTACTTTTGTTCTCATGGAATAGTTAGTGTAAAAGGAAACTAAGGCCTCAAGTGCTTTACTAAGGTCATCAGCTCTGGTTCAGCAGCAGTCAGTGATGAGGAAGGGCTGACACCCTAGGGACAGAGAGCCCAGAATGCAGGCTTTATTTATAGCCAAGAACCACACAGCAGGCAGTCATTACCAGGTCCTGGTCTGTCCCCTGGGCCTTGACCACCCTCCCATCCCCCAGTCTTCTTGCAGGTTGAATATCACAAATCCTCCTATGATGCGTGTGAGCCCGAAGGCCTCAGGGAGCTCTCCATGACCTGGACTCCACTGCATGACCATATGCTTCAAAATCCACCTGGGAAAGTCACCTACCACGTCCACTTGGTATGAGCTAGCTTTAGATACAGTTGTTAAGTTTAAAATCATCTCCAAAGCCAAGCATATCTCAACATAGTGACATCAAAAAAGGTTTCTGAGGAGTTATATTTAGTGATGTTGTATTCCAGTATGACCATTATAATTTTTTTTCCAAGTAAATTTATCAAATGGATACAATGAGGAAAAGGTGGGAACCATACAGCCAAAATTACTGTTTTTTTTCCCTTTTGAAGGAAGTGGTGTGTATAATTTTTATGCTTGAATTTTAATTTCAACGGTTCTTTTTTAATTACAAACTGGTAAAGCGGCGGTGTACACCTTTGATCTCAGCACTCAGGAAGCAAAGGCAGGAGGATCTCTGTGAGTTCAAGACCAGCCTGGTAACATAGCAAATTCCAGGATAGCCAGGACTACAGAGAGACCGGCTCAAAATACAAACAACAACAGACAGTTAGAAACTGAGATTTCAAAGGCATCTATCTATCAAGTGCGTTACCACCCAGCATGGACGGTGGAGGAAGTCATGAATCCCCACCCCAGCAGAGGAGCTACAGACCATCATGGCGGCTAGGACAGCCTAGTAGGTGCTGTGCTCCAGGGGCCCTGTGCCTGTGAGCACCTGGGGAGCAGGAATTTTGGATTCAGTGGGTTATATTTTCAAAAAGAAGCAGGGGAGAGGCCAGTGAAGTTGGGGAAGAGGCATGGAAGGAAATTAGGAAGTACAGCAGGTGGGAAGCGGGAATGGATATGGTCAAAATATGTTGCATATGTGTGAAATTCGCCAAGAAGAAATTTTACATTTTTAAAAAGGCATCAATGCTCCAATATAAGTTCTAGCCCAAATATTCACAAAGCATTATTATAATTTCTCAAAAACAAATTCACAGTGGTATCATTTTCTATCCTCCGGTTCATTCCTTTCGGAGGGCTACAGGGTATCCGACTGACACATGACAGGCTAGTGCCCTGAGCCACCCCAGTCCTGGGCTCACTCTTCTCCACTGCTCTTCATACACATCTGTGACATTACAGACCTTATTTGCTGAGGCTAAATGACAGTGGCTGCTATCGTCTGTCTTTTTCATTTCCTGGATATCAAGGATCTTTATTGTTTGCACTACGATTTGTCTCTTGGGGATGAATATTAATCGTATTTTCAAGATGTGTTGTTATGAACATTTGCTATGAATCTTAGTATATTCCTAGCTTTGTTTTCTTTTAGAGGATTTCTTTGGAATTCCCAGGAGTAGCTCCACCAGTGTTTAGAAATCTCTGTACACCACGAATGCCTTCCAAATGGATCACCATGGTTATAGAGTACCATGTCATCTACAACTTCTGAAATGCCTTTGAACTACGTACAACATATGCATATTTTCTGACTTCTCTTGTCGATGTTGCAACTGCAGTGTGATACAGCACCAAGACTTCCTTCTGTATTCCTCACTATCAGCTACTGCTTGAAAACTTTCTCTTGAGGGTGCTCAGCAAGAAGCAAGTGAATCTGATAACGAGGATCTCTGGAGCCAGCCAGAGCAAACCAGACCCAGCAGGAACCTTGGGAAGCAAGTCTCCCGAAAACCTTTCTCATCTCTAAACTGCAGGGTCTTCTTTCAAAACATTTCATCCTATTTCTTTCACTGATTCATAAAAACATAAAATTGCACATTATCAATGGGATATGAGGTCACAATGTACATTGTGTAACATTAGCTTCTTTTACTAAAAAAATAATAATTTGAGATGATTTAGTTTGGAAAATGATCATGCGTCAAACCTTGGAGTTTTTAAGAATAAGTGAACTAAACCAGGTGTGGTTGGAGTGCACACACATACAACCCCAGCACTCTTAGGATCATTGCAAATTCAAGGCATGGCTGGTCTATAAGACCCTGGCTGGAACACAACCATCTTCCCCACCTCTCACCCCCACCTCCAAGAAGCAAAAGGGAGTAAGTGGGGCTGGAAAGAAGCCTTACTAAACAAATGCACAGCACTGGATGCTCTTCCAGCGAACCCAAACTCGATCGATTCCTAGCGCCCATATAGTGGTTCACAACCATTTGTAATTCTTGTCCTAGGGGATCCAGTGCCTTCTTCCGGCCCCGTTGGGCACCAAGAATGCACATGCTGCATAGACATGTATGCAGGCAAAACACGGATACACATAAAAAAATTTTTTAACGTGAACTAATCTATAACATGCTTATGCTGTTTTTAACACACCTTGAACTCTAATGTTGTTTACACTTCCCTTATATCTTATCTTTTTGTTTGTTTACTTGAGACTAGGTCTAGCAATGTAAAGCAAGCTAGGCTCAAAGCTCCCAACAAGCAGAGGCAAGAGGAGGGCATGGTGGGGAGGCACATCACTCTTGGTCTCACTGCCTGGGACAAGGTCTCTTGGTGACACAGAAACTCATTGAGTGTGTCAAGAACAAGTGTTCTTAACCATTGAGTGAACTCTCCAGATTTGTGGGTTTTGCTGCTGTTTGTTTGTTTTTGGGGGAGTTATTTATCTATTTACCTACCTACCTATTTATTTCTGAGGCAGGGTTTTTCTGTGTAGCCCTGGAACTCACTCTGTAGACCAGGCTGTCCTCAAAATGACAGACACAAGCCTGCCTCTGCCTCTGAAATGCTGGGATTAAAGGCCTGAGCCACCACTATCTATAATGGTTTGTCCTGTCCCTTTAAGAGACAAGCCTTGCCCACTCTCCGGCCAGGGTAGCTGATCTTCAGCTTCCAGCCATAGTCTTTTCCCTTTCTGTCTCTCCCAAAGAGGCAGCTTCTGTCTCTCTCCCTTCTCCCCACCTCTCTGTTTCTTTCTCTCTCTTTCTGTTCTTCTCCCTTGTCCCCTTCTCCCCTTCCCTTCCATAACCCACTAAATAAATATCCAACCTCACTCTTCATGGTGTGCCTATCCATGTCATTCACCTGCCACGTGGCTTTCTGCCTGGGACTTGCTGCTCCTCGTGGCCCACTACCCACTGCTGCCACCCAGGGAACAGTGCAGTTTTATTTCTACCATAACACTATCCAGCAATGGTTTTTATTTTTGTTTTAATCCTACATTTTTGGCCATAGTTTGTATTTTCAGGGAGTCTAGAAGTTTGTTGTTACATTCTATGTAATTTACTTCAAATATATTTCATCATGAGGTCCCAGGTTTGATACCCAGTACTGAATAAAAGTATACACAAACACACATGCACTCACGCATACACACATATATGCACACACACTCACACACACACAGACTGTAAGACAAACAAGTGTAGGCTTTCATCTAGAACCTGTGGTATGTGGGGGACTAAGAACCTCATATGGTTTTCAGGAAAGGCCACACAGTAGCTACAGGAAGGCTCCCTGAGCCACACTAAAGTCAGCACCACCACACTCCCCCCCCCACCGCTGTGAATTGTCTTACTTAGCATAACAAATTGAAGATTAGGCTCCAACTCTGTTGAAAGGTTAAGTCTTACTCACCCTCAGTTCGACCTTACCTTCCAGCAACACAACAAGCAAACAAACCCGGCAAGCCCAAAGCAGTGCCTAAGGTGCATTCCTATGTCCAGTGGCTGATTCCAGAAAATTCCTGACCACCTGACTCCAGCTGAATCCTGCAGCTGACCGTTCACAGAAGGCTTACAGTGCACAATGACACAGCACTGGCCTGAGACTTGCTTCTCAGTGTTCACCTTCACTTTTTCTCACACAGCTGCCCAGGGAGCCAGAGCTCTCAACAACAGCACGTGACCATGAGACAAAAGTATCGTCTGATAGAATAAGAAACCACATCACCAGATGTTTAAGTCATTATAGGACTGCCGCATGTTTAAATGGGAAATTTTATTTTACTTTTGGGCAGCGCTAGGAATCAAACCCAGGGTCTTCCACATACTAGGTAAGCATTACATTGAACTATACCCCCCAACCTATAAATGCACTCTAATTAACAAATAATTGTAGTTATGAGTACAATGAGATACATGTGATATATAAATCCATCTTCACTATCTGAGTATTAGACATGTGAATGTTCACATGTGTGGGCAGGTGCACAGACATGTACCTGCATGTGCACATGGAGACCAGAGGCCAACATCAGATGTCTTCCGGTCATTCCCCAGCTTAAATTCTGAGGCAGAGTATCTCACTGAACAGCAAGTTCTCCACTGCTGAGATTATAAATTTGAGGCATCAAACTGGTGAAATACTTTGATCAAGTAAAGTTCTTGCTCAGGAAGCATGAAGAGCCAACTTCCACACCCAGAATCCATGTTAAGAAGAGAACAAGAGGAGGAGGAGGACGCTAACCACAGTGGCACACATTTGTAATCTCAGCACTGAAAAGAAACAGGCGGGACTCCAGCACTCCCTGGACAGCTAGCTGAGTCAAATCTAACCTAGCCTTATCTCGGTCAAAAAACAAACCCTGCCTCAAAAATTTAAGGGTAATGCTTCTGAGGAATGACACTCAAGGTCGTCCTTTGGCAACCTTGGCAAAATTGGTAAGACTAAGACCCGCCCATGGTCAGGTGTTGCTGACATTCGTCACCCAAGCATGAGGTGAATGGCAGGAAGCAGAGTTCTATGTGGGCACAGACTCAGCTCCAATGGCCACTATAGCTCTCAGTCAGAGATCTCTACTCAGGGGGAGGCAGAATTTTTGACTTCGCACCAGAAAAGAAGTCAGTGAGAGGCAGTGCTGGAGTTTACTAAAGGGGATTTTGATTAAGAACTTATGCACAGGAGTTAATCGAAAGAGGAACACTTGGGGGAAGCGTACAGTACATCCAGGTTAGGGGAAGGCTTCTTATGGGAGGGTGGTGCTTTCTTGTCTTTACAGCAGCTATATACAAGATGTTGGCGGCTTCTGAAGTAGCCAAGTGGTTGCTGAGGAATTTAAGTGAGGCTATAGCATTGGCGACAGAGTAAAACCCCAGGTCAGCAGGATCACACAGGAGGCTATGATGTTTACACTGTAGGCAAAAGCCTATCAGTCATCTAGAAGTTTCCCTGGGGTAAGGCTACACCCAAGGTCCAGAAAGGAGTGAGGCCACTCTCCAGTTCACCCACGTTTCTTATACGACCCCCCCTTACTCATATTCCCAATGACTCACCAAGAGGGACTTAGGCGGAACGCTTTAGTCCACCACATCTGTTCTGAATAGACTTTCTGTTCACATCTTCCCAGGAAAAAAGGAACTCAATAGTTTTCATGAAGCTCAGTCATGAACTTTGGCACTAGAAATACTCCAACAGGCCGGAATGGAGCACTAGAGAGTGCTTATCTTTCACAGGGGTCCAATCTCTAGCACAGCAAAATTTAACATATTAAAAAAAAAACCCACCAGTACAGAAACAAATAACTTCAGCTAATGGTCTTGTTCCTTCCTTTCCAGAAAAGTGAAATAAAAGTGAATCCCAAATATTAAGTGTCTTCATGCGTTCTCTCCTTCCTTATTACAGGCTAACCCTGCCCGCAGCCTCATCATCTCTGGAATTTGGGCCCACCCTCTATTAGCCTACTTTATTATCCTCTTATCTACCTGATGGCTCCAGGTAGACAGATGTAAACAAATGCAGCCTCTCCCAGCCCCATTCCGACCAAACAAAGTTCTCTCTTCACTCTAGCCTTTCTTTCCAGGCTTTACTGTGCAGTGACTGTTTCAATGCCAGGGGTCACAGGCATTTCCATCCCAGATCCTTCTAGTCCCCATCTCCTCAGCTCCGTCTGGTTGTCTCTCTCACAAGCAAAGCCTCTCCCAAAGGGAATTAGCTCCCCTCCCCCACCTGGTGCCAACCTCATTGTGCCCCCACCCCAGTGCTCTCCAGCACCATAAGAGCTTTCCCCAATCCCTATCCCACTCAGTCATTCATGCCAGAAACTTCTGGACCATCCTTGCTACCTCCCATCAACAGGATTAGTTAACCACCACTATCCTGATCTGAACTACAAACTAAAGCTCAGCTATCAAATTTAATTCACCACACCATCCCTGGGACACAATAGGGGCATGGGGTGGCACTGTTTGCTAAGACCCACTCTCCCACCCTGGGTGGCTGCACATGCCTGAGAAACCAAAGCCTTTGGTGCTGCTCTCCATGGGGGTAAAAAGCAGTCTTCTACTGGTGCCCTAGAAGGTACCCTGAGTACCAGCAGCACCAACTCCCCAGACCATTCTTTGCACAGTTGCGTACAATCATTTAAAAACTAAAGAAGTGCTCATTGCTCACATCAAACCCTTGAGTGGGTATCTACAAATGGCCCCAAGGCCACTTCTCCTCTTGAGCTCAACACTTTTTTTCCCTACAATTCCATCTCTTAATTTACCCTGTTGCTTCTCGGCCACCTTTTGGGTATGTGAACTATGGAACACATTTTACATTGAAGGAAACCTTCCAGGCTTCCCCCAAAGCAAAACTTGGCTGTCTTGTTCTCTAGGCACCAGACCAAAGGGTGCATAAATGCAGAGACATTCATTCCATCTCGGTGGGTGACAGCTGTAGCCTCAGGGCCAGCAGCACCTGGCTGGCTCAGTAAACAGCTGTTCGGTGAAGGCCCCAGTGAGCAACCAGCACAGGTCCCCAGGACCCCAAGGAATGAGGGCTACTGCTTAACTATAGAAAAGCTTGTCACCAGAGGATTTCTGGGGAATTTTGTTTTCTTTTTTTCTTTGTTTGTTCGTTTTGGGTTTTTTTCTGAGACAGGGCTTCTCTGTGTATCCCTGACTATCCTGGAACTCACTTTGTAGACAAAGCAGGCCTTGAACTCTGCTGAAAGGAAAGACATGCACCTTCACTGCCCGGATAAAATTTCTTTATTGGAAGTAAAAGTTATGGATCAATGATGGAGAAACTTCACGTGGGGTTGGGGACAAAGTCTGGGCAGAGGAATGCAGGCTTAGGTGGAGCAGGGCCCTAGATTTGATCCCACTTGGCACAAAGGGGAAAAAAAAAAGAAAGAAAAAGAAAACTCCAGTGTTTGGTGGTGGCAGCATTTCACCTGGGTGGAGTCACTATCTTCCTCTTTGCTATGGAGGTAGAGCTCTAATGGAGCCTGGTTCCCAGGTGCACAGCCTGTGCATCCATCCCATGGGCCCCTGGCATGTTGGCTTCATACTCTGCTCCCACCAGCCTAAAACTCTTATGCTTTAAACCAACAAACGAACAAAATCTCACAACTTATGTAGCTGGTCCTAGATTTTAGAAATTACTTTGATTTCTGAAGGGCCCAACTACAACGAACTCATGGCTGAAAATGCGCTTTGCGGAGCCGGGTGTGCTTTCGCGTCTCTGAACTTAGGCCTGATAAAGGGTCACATGCTCTTCCTCCTTCAGTTACTGCATGTGTTTCATAGCGCTCTTTTTCAGTAGCTTTTGGTTTCTTAGGCTGCAGAAGTGTACAGAATGCTGTTAGCTAAAGACTGGAATCTCTTCTACCATATGGGGCCTCAGGATTGAACTCAGGCAAGTAGGCTTGGCAGCAGGCATCTCTACCTGCTCAGCCATCTCCCTGGCTTTATTTGCACAGAGTTTCAGCATTAGAATTTTTGCTTGGGTCTTGCTGTGGGTATTGTTTGCTTGTTGAGGGAGGCGCTCCATGTAGACCAGGGTAGCCTTGAACCATTAATCCTTTTATTCCAGCTCTTGAGTACTAGTGTTAAAGGCATGCATGGAAAATTGGGACTGACACTACAGATGGTCAAATTTTCCTAATCAATATGCAAGGTCAGTTCATGTTTCATTAACTTAAAAAGTTAAAAAGAAACATCGAGCATACTAAAAGAAAAAAATCAAAATTACTTTAATATTCCTTTTTTAAAGATTTATTTTTTCTTTGGTTTTTTTTTTTTTTGGCTTTTTGAGACAGGGTTTCTCTGTAGCTTTGGAGAGCCTGTCCTCGAACTCAGAGATTCACCTACCTCTGCCTCATGAGTGCTGGGATTAAAGGTGTGTGCCACCTCCACCCAGCCAAGATTTATTTTCTAATGTGTACGTGCTTGTGCATGCAGATAACCAAGGAAACCTAAAGAGGGTGTCAGACGCCTGGAGCTGGCATTACAGTCAACCGTGAGTGGTCCAGCATGGGTTCAGGGAAGTAAATTCTGGTTCTCTGTAAGAGCAGCAGGGGCTCTTAACCCCCAGCCATCAACTCTATAGCCCCTAGTATTCTTTCTCTAGTTTTAAGTTTCTAATTCCAAGTTTTACAATAGTATTAATACCTGAAATTTCTGTGGCAATAAAATTTGGCAAGGCACACAAGCCATTCACATGGAATAACTCTGGTCTTTAAAATAAAAATGTCTTAAAATTCAAAGCATTTTAATTTACTGATAGCTTCTCTTGACAGGCAGTACTTAACCAATAGTTTATTGACAACTAGAACATTTCATATATAGGTCTACTTTCATTCTCAGTTGGGGAACTTTGCTCCCTCCCTCCCTGGGAAATCCTTGGCAATGTCTGAAGCCCTCTGAGATTATTGTCACAGGAGCATGGGAGGGGCTTCTGTCACCCAGTGGGTATAGGAACACTCATCAAAGTCCCATAAAGTACACAAGGATCCCCTACCAAGGGCCTTGGACTTTTCACAGGGTGGGGTGAATGGCCCTCTCTTAGGATTGTAAGGGTGGGGTGGGAGGGTGTGTGGAGGGAGAGGGAGGGGAGTGGGGGGANGGGAGTGGGGGGAGGGGAGGGAACAGGAATTTGGATTGGTATTTTTTTAAGTAATAAAAAAACCCAATAAATAAGAAAAAAAAAACCCAAGGATCCCCTACCACAGAAGCCATCTGGCTGAGGGCTAGGCTCAGATGGCAAGAGTACTTGCCTGCCAGGAATAAAGCTGGGTTTGGTCCCCAGCACTGCATAGGGTGCTTGGTGCAGCTTGCCTATAATTCTAGCTCCTGGGCTGGATTAGAAATTCAAGGTCATTTTCTGCTTCATAGTCAGCTGTGGCTTGCACAGAACCTATCAGAAAAATGAATTCTCTCAGGCCAAAAATGTCAACAGGGCTATAAACACATAGGACATTTGTCTCTGAAGGAAACCTGACAGCATCAAGCCACACCTCTGGTGTCAAAGCTAGAACATACATTCTCCACAAGAACATACACCTGATTGGCAACAGTTGTCACCTGGGAGCATCCTTTCTGGCAGAGTTGGGTATCTGCCATCCTGACCTATAACTGTGAGTACATTCCTCATTAATAAATATGAACATTAAAAACAGTGGCAGGGACACTTAGCTGTTCCCATAAACCACGACATTACTCAGCGCAGCTCAAATGCTACACACTTCATAGCTAACAGCATTTGAGCTGGGCTTGTGGCAAGCACACGTCTGAAATCCCAGCACTCAGAAGGTCGAGCCAGACTTTGAGGCCAGCCTGGGCTACACACAGTAAGACCCTGTCCAAACAAACAACAAACAAACAGAAAACAGCATCTGGCCTTCAGAAGAGACAGTTTCCAACAGTACTGTTTCCACCACCTAATTTCCAAGAAAGCAAGGTTTTCCCAAAATACCATCTTTAAAGCCTGAAAAATAAAGGG
>LOEQ01005148.1:4786-20972 GCA_001685075.1 Bramus lutescens
TGAACAGCGCTGGCGGGGGCTCGGTGTCCCCGTGTCGCCCCGACACGGGCTTCTCCGGTCCCCTGTGCAAAAGTGGTGGTGGGAGCGGCGAGCTGCTGAGTGCAATCAGAGGTGCTTACTCGTAGTTGACACCCGCCCAGTGCCGCTTCACGCGGCTGCCGAATGCCTCGCGGAGGAGTTGATGGGTATTGGGGGACAGTCTGGAAGGATGGAGGGAAATAAGCAAAAGTGGAAAGGAGAGAGGTGTCGCTGCAAGAGTTAGAGAACGGGGGCGCAGGGGAATAGGAAAGGGAAAGAGAATCGGGGATGCCCCGGGGGTCGAACACCCATAAGGCTTTGAAGTGATGCCAACCGAGCAATGCAGTAGACAGGGGGCATCCAGATCAGAGGGGAGCGCTGGGGGCCTCTCAGGGCAGTGTCTGTTTTATGGTCCCTGAGAGATGTCCAGGAGTAAAGGTGAGATGGGAGCCTCTGGATAAGAAGATAAAATATTAAGGCTGAGGGTCTGCAGAGATTGTGGGGGTTCTGGGATTGCCTGGAATGAAGGGGAGATCCGGAAATAACGGGGGTCCTAGATAAGAGGAGGGACCCCCGAAGCTCTTTGGGACTCCGGAAGAGTGATGGAGCGCAGAGGATGGGGACCCAGTTGGGTCGTGGGTCACTCACCCGCGCCGCCGCAGCCCAANCATCGAGAGTCGAGGCGCATGCGCGCTGGCCGAACGCTGTCTCCAGACACCCTGATAGCCAGGGCTGCGTTCTCTGCACCTTGCCTCTCTGCATGGCGCAAGCGCAGAACTGCTCATCGCTTTGCTTCACCAGAAGGACACGGCTGAGCAGCCGCACACTTAGCATTGCGCTAGGTTCCCTAGGCGTCTCATGCCCAAATGCGCATGTGCAAACCTACAGCGCGCTTGCGTTTCGCGGGCACCTTCCCCGCGGTGGTACCCAGGACCCAATGCGGGTATAGCTGAGGAAGGAGAGATGCTGGAGAGAGCGCTACGACAGAGAGGAGTTTCCTCTTTTTGGGTAGTCTTTTAGACTACTTTCTCACTAAGCGAAAAGTCTTTTTTGATACAGATGGGGAGAGCGGTGGGGGGGGTGGAGTAGAGTTTAGTTTCCATGACAACTGCGTGTGTGAGGACGGGGGCGTTAGGAAATCTTGCCCACGCCCAATCACGCCCCAGCGCAGGATCGCTTGGGAACTACCTCCTACGGATTGGGGCGGGGCACCCTGGCGATATTTCCCGCCCATGCAGAGGCGGTAACCATAGCAACCGAGCAATCTCCCAATCACGCCTGGGAGGACCACTGTTCGCGTTTTGACGTCACTGCTAGGCGAGGGAGTTCAAAGGCTGGGGTTTCTTGGAGGGTGGGTACGAGGATCCTGGCCATGGCCCATTTTAATCAAAAGCGCGAAGCAGGAATAAATCATCAGATGAATTTAATCTGTTAAATTAACAGGCTGGATGACTGAGTTTAGCCTCGTGAAAATTTTTTTCAGTGCCAGCAGTTGCAAGGTCATTGATTAAATGGCGCTTCTTCATTCATCAGGTTATTTGTGAGCGCCCACTAGTTCAAGGTCCTATCCTTACAAACGGCATAACTCCGTTTCCTCTTTCTGCTCACTCCCAAAATTTGCTTTTGAGGGCATCTCACTAAGTGTCCCAGGCTGGCATTGAACTTGCAGCAATAATCTCGCTGCAGCCTCCAGAGTACTTAAGAGGCAGGCCCACCACACTCAAAGAAAAGTGCCCTGTATTAAGAAGTGAGGCGGGGGAGGGGCTGGAGCGATGGCTCAGCTTAAGAGCTTTCCCTTAAGGACCTGAGTTTGGGTCTCCGCACCCATAACCATCCTTTGCTCCAGTACCAAGCAATCTGATGCCCTCTTCTGTTACCAGGCACACATGTGGCACACAGACATACAAGCAGACAAAACACCCATACACATAAAAGGGGGGGAGATTTTAGTTTTAATTGTTTATAAATGCATGTGGGTGGGTGGTGGTGCCTTGGCTGCCAGAGAGGATGAGAGAGCCTCTTTAGCTGGATCCACCTGTTTCTGCCTCCTGAGTGCTGGGATTGAAAGTGTGGGTGCCACCACTCCCTGCTGCTGATATCTATTGTGTGTGTGTGTGTGTGTGTGTGTGTGTGTGTGATATTTCGGAGACAGATTTTAGATATATATACACACACACACATACATGTTTTGGAGACAGCATTTCTTTGTGAAACAGCCTTAGCTGTCTTAGAATTCGCTTTGTAGTGTTGACCAGCTTGACCTTAAACTCAGAGATCTGCCTGCCTTTGCCTTCCGAGAGCTGGGATTAAAGGGGTGTTTAAGACTGTGTGCCTAGTTTATACTTTAAAAAAAAAGTTTTGTGATGGGTTTGGGAGGCCAAAGTTTAAAATCTATCAAAAGTCAGACCTGGCAGTTCCTAGTCTAGTAGGCAGAAGGCTATGAGAGATGTAGATCCCTAGGTTCAACTTCAGGGAACAGGAAAGAGAAAAGGGAAGAAAGAAAAAGACTTACCAGGTATGTGAGAGATGATCCAATGGGTGAAAGGTGCTTGCCACCAAGACTGAGACCTGAGTTCAGTCTCCAGGACCCACATGGTAGGAGAGAGTGGACTCCCTCGAATTATCACCTAACTACCCCCCTGGATGTTGTACCCCTGCCCCCACCCCCACCCGCTGTAGTTTCTTCTCTCTCTGACACAGTTGGGACAGGGTTTATCAACATAGCCCTGGAACTCACTCTGTAGAGCAGGCAGAGATCTGTCTGCCTCTGCCTCCGAGAGCTGGAATTAAAGTCATACACCATTTCTGCCTGGCCTTTGCACATAGTTTTTTTTTTTCCCTTAAGGCAGGGTTTCTCTTTGTAGTCCTGGAACTCACAGAGATCCTTCTACCTCTGCCTTCCTAGTGCCGGGATTAAAGGCGTGCACCACCACCACCTAGGTCCACGGTTTTTTTTTTAATTAAAAAAAAATCAGTGTCTAGGTGGAGGCTGAGAAGTATTTGGGAACCTGTCCTAGCCAGACAACCTGTGTTGGGAGGACATATGAGGTGGATCCTTTACCTTCCTGTGGTTTTCAACGTTGTAGGCAAATGCAGCCTCCCGTCTCCTCCTTCATCTCTCTACCCCAGCACCTAAAGGCACAGCCCACTAAGTGAGCCAACCAAGTTCAAAGACCATAGACACCAGGGTCTCAAATCTAACTCTAAAACTCTTTATTCACCAGAACCCCACCCATATATCCTCATCCCATCTCCAAGCCCAACTCCTAAATAACTTAAAATCCTACTGGAGTTATTCGTTGACCCTAAAATATTAAAATGTAAGCAGTTACCACATTCCAGTAGGTTCTTAGACTCTGGCTGTGTGACTCACATTGACTTAACATACTCAAGTAACAAAAAACTGGGGGTGGCAAAGAGATAAACCTCTCACTGGGGGAGGGATCCATCAATGATTGGGGTTGGGGCAGGAGAAAATGAGATGGGACTGGTAATGAAGTCAGGGGAGCTGTGGGCTTCGGCTCACTTGAGGCAGCCTGTGAAGCTACAAAGGTCCTGCAGCCTTCCAAGAGGGTCCTGACCCTCCTCCAGGTCCTGCTGGATGTCATGTTCAAGGAACTTGAGGGCTGAACTCGAATGGTCCATGGAGAAACCCGAGTCTGGAGATGCTGGAGATGAAGATAGATGGATGATTTCACAGTCAGTACTAACATCAAGTTCCTAGCAGTGACAATCCCAGCCAGTCTCTGGCACTGTCCCCGGATTCTGAAGACTGGCTTGTCAGAGCATGATGGGGTACTGTAGTGTGGAGAGTCCAAGGGTTCCCCCAAGGGATATTTACAGGGGATCTGAGAAGTCAACAAGGCTAGCTTAGTATCACCAGCAGGCCATCAACATCCAGAAGAAGCCAAGATGCAGGGTCCATGGAGAACGGCTCTCAGTGTCAGGAATCTCTGAGACAGGTGAACCCGGTTGCCAGCAACCCCCAACGTTTCATGATCCTGAAGACACAGAGAACAGTGGGATCCAGGAACCCCTGTAGGGCTGGGTGAACGGAGGAGAAGGTACTAGGGTGAGAGCCAGGAGGGTCTGGGGTTGTGGGTGACAGGCATCTCATGGGTGTTATTTATCGCTTGACTTTGCGTCCAGCTGAGTTTCGTCCACCGCGACGGTAGAGAGACTGCTGGCTGCTGTTGAGTGGACAGTACTTGAGCGTGTGAGCCTGGTCCCCGGTGGCCCCGCACAGAGGGCACACATAATGCCTCAAGATGGGACACACCACCACGCCTTCAGGTGTCTTCAGCTGGTGTGAGGCATAGACATGACGAGATTCTCCGTTGTGTTTGCAGAAGTTGCATAGGGCAGCCAGACTCCCAGAGACCCCAGGCTCCTGATCCCTCTTCTCCTGAAGCCTGGAGGTGAGCACCTCAGCCCCATCATCCTCAAGTCTTTGGTTCCGGCCCTGGATTAGAGTCAGTATTACCTGGCTCAGGTTAAAGTAGTCCCTCCACATGTCAAAGGGTGGTAGGTCCATGACACCTGGTGGCTGTGGGCACTGGGGAGGGACTGGGGGCCAGGGACTGTGAGGTCAGAGAGCAGGAGGAGCAGGCCTGTTTGTGGAGCAGAGAGGTGGCACACCCCTTATAAATACTCCCCTAGAGCCCATTCTAAGCAGAGGTGGAGTTTAGATTTAAAGGGCCCACTTCCAGCCCAGGGTTCTTGGCTGACTCCAATCTCCCAGGGAGACTGGAAGCAGCTTATTCCCAGGTTGCCCCTCCTCCAAGGCATTCCGTGTTTTCTGGAAAGGAATGCCACGGGCCTAAGTTTCCTTCCTGTTCAGTTTAGGGCTTTGCTTATGTCTGTTGCTTTGCTTATGTCTGTTGCTCACTCTCGGTTCCTTCTTCCCTCCTTCCTTCCCTCGGGATCATCCAGAACCTTATGATTTGACCCAACTTCTTTGTTTTGTTTTTCAAGATAGAATCTCAGTATGTATACCCCTGGCTGTCCTGGAACTTGCTATGTAAGACAAGGCTGGCCTCAAACTCGCAGAATCTACCTCCCTGGGTGTTAGGATTAAAGGTGTGTACTGCCATGTCCAGCTTGATTTTTTTTATTACATTTATTTACTTAATAGTGGGGGGCATGTCACATCTTATTGGAGGAAAACTTGCAGGAGGCAGCTCCTTCCCCCAAGTGGGGGACCAAACTCAGGTCATCAAGCCTGGTAATAGGCCAAGCTGAGCCCCTCACTGCCGCCAGGGTTTTTGTTGATGTCTGGTATAGTTTGCTTGTTTTTGTTTTGAAACAGACTTGGGAGTGGGGCCCCTCAGTACCCTTCCCATACAGCTTTTTTAAAAAAGATTTATTTTATAAATATATGAGTGTTCTATCTGCATGCACACCTTGATCCCAGGAGAGGGCATCAAATCTTATTAGAGACAGCTGTGAGCCACCATGTGGTTGCTGGGAATTGAACCCAGGTCCTCTGGAAGAGCAGCCGGTGCTCTTTACCATTGTGCCATCTCTCCAGCCCCTACTACAGCTTTTGACTCTGTCCTGCTTCAGTCTCTGGAGTGCTGAGATGACAAACACAGAGGCCTGGGCAGTCAGCTCTGTGGTAGAGCACTTATCTATCTAGCATGCTTGAGTCCCCAGGTGGTTTGCTTACTTTTGGGAGGTAGAAAAGTGAGGATCTGAAGTTTAAGAGATGGATCAGTGGTTAAGAGCACTGACTGCTCTTCCAGAGGACCTGGGTTCAATTCCCAGAACCCACATGGCAGCTCACAACTGTCTGTAACTCCAGTTCCAGGGGATCTGACACTTTCACAGTAATGCACATAAAATAAATTTAGAAAAAAAGATTAAAAAAAGATTTCAAGACCAGTCTTAGCTATCTGTAGCCAATTTGAGGACGGCATCGCCTATTTAAGATTCTGCCTCAAATAATAGGGGCCAGAGACTGCTCAGCAGTTAAGAGTGCTTCATGCTCTTTCTTGCATATGATCCAAGTTTGGTTCCAAGCACCAAGGTCAGGCAGCACACAGTTACCTGTAATTCCAGCTCCAGGGAAGTCTGATGCCGTTGACCTCTCTGGTACCTGTACTTATGTGCATATAGATATTCATAATTAAAAACAATGAAGGAGGCTGGAGAAATGGCTGAGCTGTTGAGAGCACTTACTGCTTTTTACGAAGAACCTGATTTTGGCTCCCAGCACCCACACTGGGCAGCTCACAGCCTGTAACTCCCATTCCAGGGGGTCTGATGCCCTCTTCTGGCCTCCTTGGGCACCCGCATATATGTGGTACACAAAAATCAAGGAGGCACACACACACATGCACACACACATTTGAAAAAATTAGAGGGGCTAGAGAGATGGCTCAGTGGTTGGTAGCACTGGTTATTCTTCCAGAGGACCCAGGTTCAATTCCTAGCACCCACATGGCAGCTCATAACTGTCTGTGAACTCCAGATCTGGGGGATCTGACACCCTCACAAAGACATAAAATACATGAAGGCAAAATACCAATGTACATAAAATAAATTATTTAAAACAAAATCGGAAATTGTAAAGATAAACCTCAAAAAAATACAGCCACACTCTAGGATATATTCTAGAATTCTCTTTTGAAATTGTTTTTTGTTTTTTGAGATGTAGCCTGGGCTGGCCTGGAACTCGTGCCTTGCTTCTCAGCTGTTCATTGACAGGTATGAGTCACTGGGCTCATGGACCTAGTATTCTTTTCCTTTTAGCATTTGTGTGTTGTATATGTATGTTGTATATGTGTGTTTTGTATATGTGTTGTTTGTGTTTCGTATGTTTTTGTATTGTATACGTGTGTTGTATTGTGTTGTATGTGATGTATGTTGTGTGATGTGTGAGTTATGTGTGATGTGTGTTGCATGTGTTTTGTATGTGTTATATGTTGTATTGTGATGTGTCTTATATACATGTGTGTGCATATGTGTTGTTTATGTGTGTGATGTGTATTGTATGTGCATGTTGTATATTTATGTATATTGTGTGTATTGTGATGTATATGTGTTTGTATGTCCTATATGCATGTGTCATGTTTCTGTAAATTGTATATGCATGTATTATGTGTTGTATATGCACGTGTGTTATATGTGTGTGCTGTATATATGTGGGTGCTTGCACTGCAGCACACAGAGGTCAGAGGATAGCTTTTGGAAGTCAAGTCTCTCCTTCCACCATGTGGGTCTTGAGGATTGGACTCAGGTTCTCAGGCTTGGAGTTAAAGCTCCTTTCTCTTAGGCGGTCTTGCCTGTTCAGCCTTAATTGTCTCAGTAACCCCAATGAGAGGCAGATACTGCAACACAGCTACCAAATGGTCTGGTTCAATTCTCACAACTCGGTGAGGTGAGCACAGCTATGACCCTGTATTACAGACTGGTAACTGAGGTTCAGAGAGGGAAATTCGTCAGTCTAGGCTCACACAGCAAGGAAAAACTGGACCCAAACAAGTGCTGACCAGTACTTAGGGTGCCTGGTGCTTTAAAAGCATGACTCTTTGAAGGCCATTATCAGGCAAGGAGGTGAGGACTCTATTTCTTCCCTGTCACAGAGGACAGGCCTGGCCTGCCATCCTTATTTATTTCCCCCGGTTTCCCGTCCCATCTTATTACTCAGATATGGCTGCCTTTCCTCCTGGGCCTCTGGTTGTGGTTTATTTTTTAGATGTTTACAAGTGCCTCTTTAGATAAACCCAATCTTGGGTGGGATAGAGAAAAAAACAAAAAACAACCGGAGGTGAAATTGACTAGAAACTGCCCAGCCTGGTGTTTACTATGTAGGGGGTTATGCTACCCAAGCCTGGCCCTGCAGGGGTCCATGGCCCTGTTTACTTCTGAGTTTCCTCTTCACCCTGACCTCCCCACCCCAGGCTAAAAAACAGATCAAGGGGGTTTCAGACAGGTGGATCTGGTAAGTATTGCAAACCTTCAAACAGGTCTGCC
Organism: Bramus lutescens; assembly: GCA_001685075.1. NCBI lineage: Eukaryota > Metazoa > Chordata > Mammalia > Rodentia > Cricetidae > Bramus > Bramus lutescens. Next base: position 12,782 of record LOEQ01005148.1, read on the forward strand.
TAAGGAACTTTAAGGAGAATTTATGCCCATTTTGCTGATGGAGAAACCCAGGCTCATGTTCCGCAGAACCACAACTAATGTTTATTAATTAATTTTATTTTTAAAAAAAAACCTGGATCTCATTGTATAACCCAGGTTGACCTTAATCGGCAATCCTCCTGCTTCAGTCTCTCAAGCTCCTAGACTACAGGTGTGCAATACTATATCCAGCTACATACATATTTTGGATTTTGGAGATAGGGTTTCTCTGTGTAGCTCTGCCTGTCTTGGAACTCACTTTGTAGACCAGGCTGGCCTCAAACTCACAGAGATCCACCTGCCTCTGTCTCCCCTGGGTGCTGGGATTAAGGGTGCATCACCACGCTCAAGCTATATGGGAAAAATGTTAAGGGCAGCAAGATGGCTCAGTGGCCAAACACTTTTGCCATCAAGTAATTCCAGTACTGGGGTGGGAGAAGATGAGAGGATCAGAAGTTCAAGGTCATCCTCTGCTACGTAATGAGCTCAAGGATGCTCTGAGTTACAGGTGATCCTATCTCAAATGGGCAACCAAGCTAACTAGGCTAAGGGTGTAGAGCTCCATTGGTAGAGTGACAGCCTTGGATGGGGGAAGACAAGCATGCCGACTCTGACTGTGGTGGCCTGAGTAAGAATGGCCCCCAAGGGCTTATATATGTGAGCCACCATGTGGGTGCTGGGAACTGGACTCAGGACCTCTGGAAGTGCTCTTAACCTCTGAGCCATCTCTCCAGCCTGGGTTTACATATTTGAACCCTTAGTCATCAGGGAGTAGAACTACCTTTAGAGACATCATGACCAACACAACTCTTACAAAAGAAAGCATTTAATTGGGGGATGGCTTTACAGGCAGGGGTGGTGCTGGATAAGTAGCTGAGAGCTACAGTCTGATTCTCAAGCCGAGGGGGAGAGAGAGGGAGAGACTGACTGGGCCTGGCATGGGCTTTTGAAACCTTACAGTCCACCCACTGTGACACACCAGCTAATCCTTCTAATTCTATCAAAGAGTTCTGCTCCCTGGTGCCTAAGTATTCAAATACATGAGCCTGTGGGGGCCACTCTTTTTTTCTTCCCAAGATAACGTTTCTCTATGTGTAGCTCTGGGTGTCCTGGAATTCACTTTTGTAAACCAGACTGTAAAGATGTGTGCCACCATCATCCAGTTTATGGGGGCCACTCTCCCCCCCTTTGGGTTTTCAAGACAGGGTTTCTCTGTGTAGCAGTCCTAGCTGTCCCGGAATTAGCTCTTGTAGACCAGGCTGGCCTCGAACTCATGGAGATCCACCTGCCTCTGCNCCCTCCTTCCCTCCCTCCCCCCTCCCTCTCTCCCTCCATCTCTTTGTGTGTGTGTGGGGGGGGGTTAACTGTGTGCCATCTCTTTAGCTTCCTCCCTTTTCTTTCTTGTGACCCGGTTATTTTGACTGGGTGCTAGTTCACCTTCAGATTGTATGAGGGTTGCCCAGGTCTGACTGAATAGAGATGAAGGTTGGTCTTGGCCACATTCTGGGGTTACAGTTCTACTTAGAGATGAGTATTAGAGATGAGTAGAACCTGTTTGATGTTTTGTTTTATTTTGAGACGAGGTCTCACTATATTGCCTAGGGTAGCGTCACGCTAGTGTCAATGCTCCTGCCTCTGCCTCCTAGTGCTATCTATGATCACAGCCATGCACCATCATGCCCTGCTCACAACAGGTAAATCAATTAGGACTCTTTCTATAAGCACCTGACATTTTAACCATCTTATTTTATTCATCCTACTAGAGCTCACTGGGTAATCCAGGTTGGCCTCAAAATTGTTCTAATCTTCCTGTCTCAGCTTCCTGAGTACTGAAGTTACAGTCAGGTGGTATGGTGCCAATGCCTATCTTCTTGGTGTATTCTGGGCTCTCTATCCATTGAAAACTTTACAGGCACTGGGTGGTAGTGGTGCATGCCTTATATAGTTTAGAGGTGAACCAGAATCCAGCCTGAGTCCCAGCACCCAGGAGGCAGAGGCAGCCAGATCTCTTAGAGTTTGATGTCAACCTGATCTATGAAGCAAGTTCCAGGACAGCCAGAGCTGTTACACATAGAAACCCTGTCTAGAAAAACCAGGAAAAAAGAAAATATAAGAAAATGCCTCCATAAAATCAGGCTGCAAGCAAGCCTGTAGGGCATTTTAAAATTAGTGATTGATGTGGGAGGGCCCAACCCATTGTGGGTGGGGCCATCTTGGGCTGGTGGTCCTGGGTTCTATAAGAAAGCAAACGGAGCACACCATGGGGAGCACACCATGGGGAGCAAGCTAGTAAGCAGCACCCTCCATGGTCTCTGCATCAGCTCCTGCCTCCTGGTTTCTGTCCTGCTTGAGTTCCCATCCTGACTTCCTTCAGTGATGAAGAGTGAAAGCCAAATAAACCCTTTCTCCCCAAGTTGCCTTTGGTCGTGATGTTTCATCACCCTAAGGTGATATTCTACAAAAGTTAAAATGGGTTTGGTGGGTCAAGCCTGCAATTCTAGCCACACATACGAGCTCAGCAGAAGACTGCAGGCTCATAGCCAGCTTAGCTACATAGTGAATTCCAAACCAAGCTGGATTCAGTAAGCAGAACCCCCTCTCATCAAACTGAGATTAAAATGAGGAAAGTCTGGCATTGTGGTGCACACCTGTTATTCCAGTTCTTAGGAAATAGCCAAAGGAAGATCAGGAGTTCAAGGTCATCCTCAGTTACCTCATGTCAAGCTCGTGGCTGTATTATGCTATGTGAGACCTTATCTGATGAATTAAAATAGACTGTAATAGTATAACAGAGATCATGAATCATTAAAATACCGGGCTGTCGAGATGGCTCAGCAGGAAAAGGTGCTTGTTGCTAAGCCTAAAGATCTGAGTTTCAATTCCTGGGACCCATGTGGTGGAGGGAAAGCCACAAATATGAAACACACACACATATTAACACATATATTTCTGTTATGCCATATTTACATCACACACACACACACACACACACAAAAAAAAAACTATAACGGTCTTGCTGTAACCCAGGCTGCCCCACAGCTCCCCAGCCTCCTGCTCCAGTCTGCTGCATGCTGGGAAGACAGTTTAGTTTGCCTCACCACTTAGGCACACTTCCCACTAGTACTTATCTCTTATTTCATCTCAGGCCACGTCGCTTTCTCCCACCTCTGCCAGACTCTCCCAAACAAACGCCAGCCACACTGTCATTTCAACCATAAATACAGATGGTCCTGCACAGAACGATGGTTTGACTCATGATATTTTGACTGTACGATTGTGGGAAAGAAATACACATTCAGTTGGATCTGTTTCTCCCAGCTAGTGATAGGCAGGAAACTGTGAAGATGCTGGGCGGAGGAGGTGAGCCCATCCTGCAGGCCCTGGGACTAGGTTCTTTTCTCCCACCAGGTAAGTACCAGGGATGGAACTCAGGTCGTTGGTATTGGTAGCAGAAGCCTTTATCCACTCTGACGCCTCTCTGGCTGCAAATTTATAAATTTGAAAGGACCAGAAAAGCAAAACCAAAATAAAACAGAACAGAAACCAGGCAAGATAGTTCCGTGGGTAAAGCCACTCACTGCACAGCTCTGGGACCCTGAATTCAGTCATTATATGACAAAGGTAAGAGGAGGGAACCAACTCCATGAGATTGTCCTTTAGCCTTCATACTCCAGTAATAATAGTAAATAAAACCAAGAGGTAAGGCTGGATGTGCTGGTAGATGCCTTCACGTATGCACTTGGGGCAGGTAAGTGGGCATCTGGGAACTTGAGGCCTTCTTGGTTTACATATCAAGTTTCAAATAAGTAAGTAAATAAATAAAATAAATAGTGACTACCCAAATATCAGATTCTTCTGTTTTCCTGCCCTTCTTCTGGGTCATCATGCACAGCCCTGCCTAGTTGGTGTGTTGTTTCCATGTGGTAGGAGTGGGGCATTCCCTCCAAATTTTCATGGAAAGCTATGGATACACAATCAACAAGTATTCATGGACAGTACGCCAGGCCATTTCTGCTGCTATAACCAAACACTAGAGACTGGGTAAATGATAAGAAATAAAAATTTATTTTTCACAGTGCTGGAGACCAGGATGTCCAAGTTCACTCTGGCAGGTTTCATGGTGAGGGTTCAGTCTCTGGTGCTGTGTCCTCTCACAGTAGACGCAGGATGGAAAACAGACGCACATATCTCTAAGCGTTTTTATAGGACTGTCAGGGTGGCCTCACAGTGTCTTTCTTAAAATTTATTTATTTTTATTTTATGTGCATTGGTGTTTTACCAGCATACATGTCTGTGTGAAGGTGTCAGATCTTGGAGTTACAGACAAGTGTGAGCTGCCATGTGGGGGCTGGGAATTGAACTCGGGTCCTCTGGAAGAGCAGTCAGTGCTCTTAACCACTGAGCTGTCTCCCCAGTCCCCTTATGCTGTCTCTTATAGGCTCTGCCTCTACATGCTGTTGCATTGGGGATTAAGTTCCAATATCAATTTTGGAGAGACACAGTTAAATGATAATGGATAACCAAGTTCGGTTTGTTTGTGCTGGGGACTGCAACCCAGGGCCTTCTCAATGCTACTCAGATTTGTTTTATTTTGTTTGGAGATAGAGTTGCCTCTGAAACTTACTATGCAGGCCAGGCTGGCCTGTAACTCAGAGATCCCTCTGCTTTGCTTTCCTGAGGGCTGAGATTAAAAGGCTATGACAACACTCCAGGTTGGGCTAGGACTTTTATAAACCACTTCAGGAGAGATTCTGGATTGTCTTGGTTAATTCAGTGATCCCTGGTCTGGGGGATGTGACCCAGTGGTACAGCCCCTGCCTAGAATCCCTCTGTGAGGGGCTGTGGCCCTGGCTCGGATGTTGTGTGCTCCTCTAGCATATATTAGGCCCTAGGTTGTATTTCCAACACTAGAGCACAAAGAACTTAACAGAAGAGGAAGTAATCAACATGATAATAATTTGAGACCATGGAAAAATCCTGTTGAGGATACATTTGAACAATTTTGAAGTGCTAATGCTATTAGAAGGACAGATGGCCTTCTAATAACATTAGCAGTGGTAGTGTGCACTTTTAATCCCAGCACTCGGGAGGCAGAGGCAAGCAGATCTCTGTGAGTTGGAGGCCAGCCTGATCTACAAGAGCTAGTTCCAGGACAGGCTCCAAAGCCTGTCTTGACAAACAAACAAACAAAAACAACAACAAAGGCAGAGATTGTGTGTGCTTTTCATTCCTTTGGGCAGGAAGGAAAACAGGAGACCATAAAGTGAGCCAGTTTGTGTCTAGAGTGGCACCTGGTCACAGATTCCATGAATGAAAATAGAAATGAATGNTTTTACCCTTAAAATAAATACCCCTTTAATTCCCAACTGGTGTGGGATTGTTTATGACTTACGCCTTCAGTGTCTAGAGTGGCACCTGGTCACAGATTCCATGAATGAAAATAGAAATGAATGGGTGGGCAGAATTAAGCTCAAAGAAGCTCATACTGTTATGGCAGTGTGTGTAGGGTGGGGGAGTAGGGGTTGGGGGGTGAGTGCTATGGTACAAGTGTCTGAGGATAGTGCTCCAGAGTAGGGAGTCACCTCTCCCACTCTGTGGGGTCTGGGTATTGAACTCAGCTCATTCAAACCTGTGATCAAGAGTCTTTACCCACTGAGTCAGGAAGATTTTCAGTTTGAACCCTTCCTGGGCTATAGCATGAGATTTTGTCTTAACAGTGTAAAACAGAGCCAGCGGCAAGGCTCAGAGGTAATAGCACTTCCTGTACAAGCCTCACAACCTGGGTTTGATGGCTGGGACCAAAAAGGATGGAAGGAAAAAATTATCTCTACAAAACTTCTCTGGACTTCCGTGTGTGTGTGTGTGTGTGTGTGTGTGTGTGTGTGGCACATACACACTATAGTGATAAATTAAGAAGTCTCTGGGGTGGAATTACAGGCGGAATCTCTAGTAAATAAAAAAATTATTTGTGTGTGTGTGTATGTATGCACAAATGCCATGGCTCATGTGTGGATGTCAGAGGACAACTTGTTGGTTCTGTAGGTCCCAAAGACTGCACTCAGGTCCTTAGGCACTCGGTGAGTCATCTAGCCAGTCCTCACAGCTGACGCACATGGCTAGAAGCTCCTTAACTTACAAAGGATGAAAGCTTGTGTGGTTGGCCCCATATGGACATGTGTGAGAATGAGGTCTCCACAAGGTCAGGTTGCAGAGCCGCGTATGATACGGGAATTTGCAGAGCACTGTGGATAACTTGGAATTCACACAGAGGCAAGTGGAGGAACTGACATGATGAAAATGCATTTTCCTCTTGTAGTAGATTGATATGTATTTCTCTTCTTAAAAAAATACTTATTTGACTGGGTGGTGGTGGCGCACACCTTTAATCCAAGCACTCGGGAGACAGAGACAGGTGGATCTTGAGTTGGAGGCCAGCCTGGTCTACAGAGCGAGTTCCAGGACAGGCTTCAAAGCTACACAGAGAAACTGCTTCTCAAAAAACCTAAATAAATAAATAAAATAAAAATAAAAATGATTTATTCTATACACATTTTTGTGTATGTATGCACATCTGTGTGTGCATAATGTGTGCATTGGAAAACTCAGAATTTGGGTTATGGGTGGCTGCAAGCTGCCCAAAATGGGTGCTGGGACCCAACTCAGATCTTCTGCAAGAACATCACTCCAACACTCCACTTTCTTTTAAAGATCTATTCAGTTTTATGCAATGTGTATGAATGTTTGCTTGATTGTATGCATGTGTACCAAGCGTATGCCCAGTACCTGAGGAGGCCAGAAGATGGCATCAGATGCCCTGGAAGTAGAGTTACAGAGGTTACCTGATATGGATGCTGGGAACCAACCTAGCACTCTGCAAGAGCAACTAGTACACCTAACCACTGAGCCATCTCTCTAATCCCTCTCCTGTTTTTCTTTCTCTATTTGAGGCCAGAGTCTTATGTAGTCTCATCAGGCCTTGAACTTTCGGAATTGAGGATGACCTTGAACCCCTGATCCTCCTGCTTCTAATTCCAGAGTTCTGGGGTTACAGTGGTGGTTTTCCAAGTCTCTTGAAGAGAGAGAATTTTTTCCTGCATTTCTCTATTTGGGGATCCTATAGAGGACCCTAATAAAAACTATATAAACAAATGGACATTCGGATGAACTTAATGATCATGCTGAGGCTCTCTGGAGAGCCTCTGCCTCTCAGGTAAGTGAGTCATGCCTGGTAATAATTAGCACCTGGTTTGCAACAAGCTTGCTTCTGAATGCCTTACAAGTAGATACCTTGGGCCTCACAATCTGTGGTGGTCTGAAAGAAAATGGCCCCCAAAGGGAGTAGCACTACTGGGAGGCATAGCTTTGTTGGAGGAAGTGTGTCACTGTGGTGGAGGGCTTTGAGGTCTCCTATGCTCAAGATACTTCCAGTGTGAACACAGTTCACCTCCTCTTGTCTGCACATTCTCCAGCACCCTTTCTGCCTGCATGATGCCATGTCACCCGCCATTATGGTAATGGACTGAACCTCTGGAAATAGAAGCCACTCCATTAAATGTTTTCCTTTATAAGAGTTGCCATGATTGGGGCTGGAGAGATGGCTCAGTGATTAGGAGCACTGACTGCTCTTCTAGAGGACCCAGGTTCAGTTCCCAGCACCTACATGGCCGTTGGCAACTGTCTATTAGTCCATTTCCAGGGGACCTGAAACCCATGACAAAACACTAATGCACATAAAATAAAATTGAAAAACACAAAAGAGTTGCTGTGGTCATTGTGTCTCTTCACAGCAATAGAAACTCCAACTAAGACACAATCCAAACACAAACCATGAAAGACAGAGCCAGGGGGAATTGTCTTCTCAGATATCACACAGGAAGCCAGTGATGGAGACAGAGTGTCTGCTCTTAGGTATAATTCAGGCTTTGCACCAAGTCAAGCCTGTCTTGGGAGCCAAGTCCTGTGTCCTCCCAGCTACCAAAGACTCTGCTCAGGTTTTGATCCTGGTTGCCCAGGGAAGGTGGGTACAGTAAGGGTAAGGTCAGGTGAGACCCCATGTATTGGTTGGATTCCCTTAGCTGGCAAGACAGGAGTCAGAAAATTGGGAATGGTTACTCACACCTGTAATTCTCTCTCTCTCCTCTCTCTCCTCCTCCTCCCCCTCCCCCTCCCCTCC
>LOEQ01005148.1:77003-87483 GCA_001685075.1 Bramus lutescens
TGTTATTTCGGGTGTTAAGCTAGCTGTGCGGGAGCCGGGCGGGACGAAAAGCAGGCCAGCCCGCCGCTCCTCATCACTACAGACAGTGTCCCTGCTTCTGGTCCTATCCCCTCAGTCTCCTTTCCCCTTGGTGGACCTCCTTGTCTCCCTGGCAGGGACCTATGGGTGTTTAGTCTATGCTATGATCTTTGGTGACAACTTTTGGGAGTTGGTTCTCTCCCTCCACCATGCGGGTCTGGGGGATTGAACTCTTGGTCATCAGGTTTGGTTACAAGCACTTTTAACACTTCAGCCATCTCGAAGTGTTAAATTTAATTTTAGCAACTTTTTCTCTTCATGTGCATCCCATAGGCATTCCTGCAGAGTGCTTAATCTTTATCTTTTCAATCTTTGACTCTTTATTAAGATTCCTGTGTTACCTCAGTGTCATATGTGAGCAAAAGAATGTTGCCAAGCTACAAAAACCAGGGGAAAACTCTCTGTGCAGCCTTCCTCCTTGGTGTACTGTTTTCCCTTGGATTCTGGGACACCCAAACTCAAAACCCTTCTAGCTCCTTTGCAGGTTTCTCTGATGTTGCCACCTTGTCCTTGGGGGTCTTTCAGCATTGGGGGCAGCATCTGGCTACTTCATGTCTTCATTCCTTCCTTTCATTAGTGATGGACTCTCTGTCTGTCATCATTATCTATTCATATTTATCCATCTATAGTTATCTAATTTATCCATGTATCATTTATCTCTCCTATTATCTGTCTGTTCATTGATCATATCTTTTGTTTTGTGTGTTTTTCTAGACAGGGTTTCTCTGTGTAGCCATGGTTGTCCTGAAACTTGCTCTGTAGACCAGGCTGGGCTTGAACTCACAGAGATCGACTGGCTGCCTCCCAAGTGCTGGGATTAAAGGCATGTGCCACCACTGCCCAGCTGATCCTATTTGTGTGTATGTGTTCATGTATGTTTTCACATTCATATAAGGTGGGTCAATTTTGGGTGCATTCCTCTATCATGTTCCACCTTATATTTTCTTTAAGATTTATTTTTATTCTATGCGTATAAGGTGTTCTGCCTTCATGTATGTATGTGCACCACACGCGTTCAGTGCCCGTGCAGGCCAGAAGAGGATAGCAGATCCCCTGGAATTGGAGTTACAGGTGATTGTGAGCCACCATGTAGTGCTGAGAATTGAACCCAGGTCCTCTGCAAAAGTAGTTTGTGCTCTTAACTCTTTGAGCCATCTCTACCTTATTTTTTGAAACAGGGTCTCTCACTGACTCCGAGACTTGCCAAATTGGCTAGATTGGCTGGCCACCAACCTTTGAGGACCTTAATGTCTCAGTCACCTCGTCCTTGGAACTGCGCGTGTGCATTGCCATGCCTAGCATTTATGTGAATACTGGGGATCCAACTCTGGTCCCTATACTTGGATAACAATCATTTTATCTACTGGACTGTCTATCCAGTCCCAATGTTAGTTATCTTTGTATCAAATATTGATTCATCTAATTCATCCATCCATCCACCTATCCATCCACCCATCCTTCCAGTCCTTTTTTCCTTCCATATGCCCACCCACATATCAGTCTATCCATTCGAGTGTCTCCATTCATCTTGCCAATCTCTCTCTTTCACACACTCACCTATTTATTCATCTGTCCCTCTTATATATCCTACCATTATCAATTATATATCTCTCACCTAGCTCATATATCATTTACCAATCAATTGTCAGTAATCTATCCCATCAGTCATCTATCTATTCTCCTAGCTATCATCAGTCTATCTCATCTTTCATATGTTAATATGTTTAAAGTTTATTATCTGTCTTCTATGTAATCTATCCATATACTCGATTATCTGTCTCCATCTCTTCTCTCTCTAGGCTGGATCTCACCTCAGAACTCAAATCCTCACTTTGGTCACTGTGGCTCTACTTGGAAATCTACTAGATACCCCAGCCCTCCCCATGTCTCCATGTGTGGTCTCTGCCTCCCTTCCAGGTTCCTTTTATCTCACAAAGAGGAAGTTTCACCCTGACAGCTACTTTCCAGATTAAAAAAAATAATCAAAACACAAAAAACCCCTTGAGAATCATTTTTGACTTTTCTCATTCTCCCAACATGCAATCTCTCAGCAAATTCTGCCATTGCTACCTCCAGAATATATACAGATTCTAGCCATCTCCACTATAGCCACCTCCGCAAAAGCCACCACCATCACTTCTCACTGGAATTCTCTCTCTCTCTCTGGGACAGGGTTTCTCTGTGTAGCGCCAACTGTTCTAGAACTCACAGAGATCCACCTGCCTCTGCCTCCCAAGTGCTGGGATGAAAGACGATTGCCACCACAGCCTGGCTTGGAATTATTTCTTTGTCCTTTGCTTAACATTGTTTTGTTGAGGTGAAGTTTCTACAGCATAAAACGAGTCATCTTGAAGTGTATTAGCCTGAAGCATCGGAACACATTCTGCAAGGTCATTCGGTTCTAAGGCGTTTTTATCACTGCCTCCTTGCAGCATTTGGCACCAAGAGTCCACCTTTTCTCTCTGAGGACTTGCCTGCTCTGGACATTTCATGTAATGGGTTCATAGACCATGTGACCTTTTGTGTGTCACACAGCTCACATAGCACCGTTTTCAAGGTCTATCTATTTTAAGGTTTGTATCAGTACTCCGTTTTCATGATGGAATAATATTCCATCGTAAAGATATACCGCACTTGGTTCACATGTTTGCCCTTTGATGGGCATTCAGGCTCCTCACATATTGTGGCTGAAATAGACGCTGCTGCCGTGAACACCCATGTATCAATATTTGTCTGGCCGTATTCAACTTTCTTGGGTGCAGTCCTGGGAGTACAATTGCTGGGTTATGAGAGTATTCTATTTGCAATATTTTTTTTTCTTTGAGACAGGGTTTCTCTGTAGCTTTGGAGCCTGTCCTGGAACTTGTTTTATAGAGCAGACCGGCCTTAAATTCACAGAGATCTGCCTGCCTCAGCCTCCCAAGTGCTGGGATTAAAGGCGTGCACCACAACCAGATGGCTCTATTTGTAAAATTTTTATGTTTGTGTGTGTGTAGTGCATATGCAGAGATGTTGTGTGACAAAACTTTTCCTGGGGAGATGCAACACACGTTTATTTACCCTAAACATATATCATTTATGAATTGTGAGCCACCATGTAGGTGCTGAGAATTGAACCTAAATGACAAACATATATCATTTACCAAAGATAGGGAAGCCATGACAGACCAAAGTATGGATACCTCCAAAGTCCAACTTGGTGAACCAATGAGTTTTACTAGGGTTGTTTACAGGAGCAGAAATGACTCTACCAAAGCTCACCCCAGCATGGGTGACAGCTCACAAAGCTGGGAACCTGGTGCACACAGCATAGCCTGCAGGCAGCTCAACAGGCTGGAGAGTATCCTTTCCAAGTGACTCTGATCTATGCCTCTTCCAGGCAAATTGGCTGGTTTCTGCTTCTTCTAGGCATCTGGTCTGATGTTAGAGTCTTCTTTGCAGTTTTCTCTACCACTAAGACATGCCATCAGCCCCTCATTGGGGAATTCTAGGCAGGGGCTCTACCACTGAGCCAGACCCCAGCCCCTCACTGGGAGATTCTAGACAGGTGCTCTACCACTGAGCCACACCCCAGCCCCTCACTGGGGGATTCTAGGCAGGGGCTCTACCATTGAGCTTTTGTTTTATTTTAGGTTTACTTATTTTATTGTGCATGTATAGTATATGTGTATATGTGTACATGTGTGTGTGTGCATACCAGAGGTGTATGTTGGGTACCTTCCTCAGTACTGTAATTTTTGAGAATAGTATCTCTCCTTGAATCAGGAGCTCACTGACTGGCTAGGTAGCCTGGCTAGTGAACTCCTGGTATCTTTCTGTCTTTTTGCTTTGTCAGGCCTAGGGTTATTAATGCTGTGATTGTGGTACACACTCACACATACAAACATACACTTACAAGCTAATAAAAACAAACAAACTACTTGAGCCTGAGGTGATGGCATATGCCTTTAATCCCAGCACTCAGGAGGATTAGGTAGGAGGATCTTTGTGAGTTCGAAGACAGCCTGATTATATAATGAAATTCAGGCTAGCCAAGGCTATAGAGTGAGACCGTCTCAAACAACACCAGAAACACACACACACACACACACACACACACACACACACACACACCAAACTCTCAGAGCACTGGCTGCTCTTCCAGAGGTCTGGGGTTCAGTTTCCAGCACCAATATGGTACCTCACAACTATCTGTAACTACATCGAGGGGGATCTGACGCCCCCTCTGATCTCTGCAGGCACGTGGTGCATAGACATATAAGCAGGCATACGACTCATACACATAAAAGAAATAAATCTAAAAATATTAAAAACTTAACGAAATGCTTACTTTGCTATGTTGTTTGAGTTTTAAAGAAGCCAATGCTACGCCGGGCATGTTGGTATACTCCGGTAATCCCAGGACTGGGGAAGTGGAGGCAGCAGGATCAGTGTTGGAGACCAGCTTAGGCTACTTGAGTTTCTGTCTCAAAACCACCAAACACACACGCACTAACAAAGTCTAGTAAAATGATCAGGATAGGTTTAGGCATACACTGAGCGCTGAAAAATCTATATTTGTTCTCGGAGTTGAGGATAACTGGAGATTCCGGACTTCGAGGTTAGGACATCATCTGCGCAAGAACCTTCCCTGTGTCCACGAGGGGAAGGGAGGGCATGGTGGGCGGAGTCAAGATGTCACTTCCGTGATCCTTCCTCCGCCTACTGCAGGAACCACCCTTTTTTGCATGATTGGCAGTGGGTGTAGCCAATAACCATCAGAAAGGGGACCGACGCCACGGAGGGCTCCTTACTCTGGTTAGGAACGCCTCTCCCAAATACACTAATAGCAAGTTCGGGAAGGCGGGTTCTTCTCTGAGGGCGGGACAGAGTGACGGGCGTCATTTCTGACTTATGGAACGTGACTGCTGGTAAGGTCAGACCAATCATAAGTGAGAAGGCCGGATCTGGGGCGGAGCTGAAACTTCGGCAGTTCAACCGCTCGTGAAGTGGGGACTCCGCTGAGAAGGTGAGCGGCGGCATCACGGGTACAGGTGCGGGAGCCAGGCGGGGGCAGTGGGGACCCCTGGAGCGCCACTTCCACACAGGTGCGCGCCAGGTTTTGTGCAAGCCGGAGATTTCATAGGGTCTTTAATGTGCCAGCCATGTTGTCACTCGCGAGACACGCGATTAGAACATAGAGGTCCCGTGTCGAATACTGCACCCGAGTTTGTGAGGTAGAGCATTATTATGCACACACCACGCGGGGTGGAAGCGGGGGATACCCGTGATGCCGTGGAATCTGAACTTAATTCGGGTTGGCGGGTGGGGATAGGTAAGACGGGGGCAGGAGCTCTCCAGGGTGTTGAGGGGTGTGTCCTGCGGGCAAGTGCGGTTCCCAGTGCGCGCACTGAGCAAGTTATTTTACATGAAGTCACTTTTAACTTTCCCCGCTTTTTTGCGGTGCTAGGTATCAAATCCAGCCTTGTGCATGTTAGTCAGGAGTTATCACAGTAATACTGAGCTACATCCATGCCCAAGAATAAACTTTTGTTTTGAGTCAGTCTTTCTATGTAGCCCCTGGACAGCCTGGAGCCCAATGTAGAGCAGGCAGGTCTTGAACGCATAGAAATTTTGTGTGTACTCAACTGTGTGTTTGGGGATTCGTATCACAGGATGGGTGTGGAGATCAGAGGACAACTTTGTGGAGTTGGTTCTCTCCTTCTACCCTAGACCCTTGGTTCTAGGGTCAAACTCAGGTCTCAAGGTTTGCACAGCATAGAGTTTTATCCATTGAGTCATGTGCACAGCCCGGAAGGAACTCTGAAACGTCTTGACAAACCGTGCAGTGGCACCCACTTGTAGTCCCAGGTACTAGAGAGACTGAGGCCAGCCTGGGCTACAGAGTGAGTTTGAGGCCCGCCTTGACTACATAGGGAGGCCTTGTCTCAAAAACAAAACAAAACAAAACAAAACAAAGCAAAGCAAAGGAAAACAAAATGAGAAGAGAGTGTGGGCTAGAGCTGTATGACTGACCCTTGGCTCCGACTTTATTTTTTTTGGATTTTTCAAGACAGGGTTTCTCTGTGTAGTCATGGCTGTCCTGGAACTCACTTTGTAGACCAGCCTGGCCTAGAACTCACAGGGATCCACCTGCTTCTCCTCCCGAGTGCTGGGATTAAAGGTGTGCACCACCACCGCCCCAGCCTCTTACTTGTGGATTCTAGGCAAGCTAGCTGCCTTCTGCTGAGCCATGCTTGCAGACTTGGGATGAAGATTAAGTGGCCTTCGGCTGTTAACTAAGAGTGGTGGTAAGGGGAAGTGGCAGGCCCTGTAGGGAGCACCGTAGGTGCATTGACTAACTCAGTCCTCACGACAGTCCTATGAGGTCAGCACACTTTTCCCCAATTTTATGTGTGCGTGTATAAATATATTTATAATACACACACACACACACACACACACACATATATGCACTATCTGGGATTGATAGGACCTCACACATGCTAGGTAAGACCCCTACCACTAAGCTACATCTTTGAGACTGGGTCTCCCTATGTTACCCAGGATGGCCTTGACCTCACTGTTGCCCAGGCTGGTCCTAGACTTTTGATTCCACATCCATCCTCTTGCTAACAGGCCTTTGATCCCAGGCCTGGCTTTATCTGCACTTTACTAAGGCAGAAGAATTCCAAGAGATGGCAAGTACCTTACTCGGGCACACTGGGGAGCGAGGAGCTTTGGTCTGAAGCTGTGAGTTCCCAGCCTGCAGCCCTGATTGTAAGGTGTGAGCCATGAGTGTGAATCAGGAGTGAGTCAATGCCGTAGCACCCTGGGAGGGAAGGGGTGTGTTGGGACGCATAGCTGGACCATGAGGAGGAGATGGCTGCTGTGCCTAGCTGTAGGAGCCTCAGTTTCATGGTCTGTAAAATGGGGTATGATTGTAATATCTACCAGAGTGCAGAATGAGGATGAGGCATTGGTAAGTGTGTTTTCAGGACACACCGGGTGTGCTGGGGGAACTGCATGGTATACTGTAGTGGTCTAGATTGTGGGGTGTCCTATAATTGATTCTAGCAGAAGGCAGAGATATCACGTTCAGTGGCCTGAAGGGCTTTTGTTGTTGTATACTCCTGGGGGACAGTGGAAGGGGAAGAACAGGGGTAATGGAGGAGGGAGCTCTGACCAGCTCATATTCATCCAGGGTTGGGAGGTCGACTCAGAATGGGGTGGAAGTCGGGCTCTGTGTCACAATGTGTGACAGTCCTGTGAGCTCAGTTAGGCTAGAAGAGATGGGGAAGTGTGAGGTGGTGGGTGGGCTGGGGACAGTGATTTTCCCATGGTGATGGTGGGGAGTGCTGGTATGATGGTTCTTTGGGGAGCCCAGTGTGGAGGGTTCTCTTTCCTGCATTGGGTGAAGACTGAAATTTTGGAGCACAGTTTGGGAGGAGGAGCCAGTGGCAGTGACTTAGCCCTGGGAAAAAAGTTAGGATTCCTTTAGTGAAAGATGGTAAGGAGAGGGCTGGAGGCTTGGAGATTGTGAGGGTGACCTTAGTTTCCCACGGCTGCGGAGGGATGTGGGCCACTCACTGCGTTGCTCCAGGTGTGTGTACCTAGTGTCCCATGGCTACGGAGGGAGTGGTCACTCACTGCGGTGCTCCAGGTGTGTGTACCTCAGTGTCCCGTGGCTGCGGAGGGAATGGGCACCTGGGTGCTCCAGGTGTGTGTACCTCAGTGTCTGCAGAGGGAGGGGGACTGGAGTGCTTCAGATGTGTGTACCTCGGTGTCTGCAGAGGGAGGGGGAATGGAGTGCTCCAGGTGCTGTGTAGGGTTGGGATGTGGCGTCAAGGGCTGACGAGGGCAGGACCTCTATGCTAGGATGCTGGTCAGAAGGTGAGTCGAAGAAGAGGGGCAAGGAGAGACTTGGGATACACTTGAAGTCAGCCACCAGGATGAACTGTGGGTCCTTTAGTGAGCAGGTAGAGGGAGGGAGTCTGGAGGGAGCGAGAGACTCAGAGAGAGGCTGCCCAAGGGAAGAGAGGTGGGAAATGGGCGTGGGGGTGGGACTGGGATGTTAGACAGTTTGGACAGAATCCAGGTGAAATATGGGGGAGATGGAACACAGGGAAAGTGGGGTGTACGTGAGCTACCTTGAATGTGTGATCAGACTTGAAACAGAATAAAGGGGGCATGACAATTCAGATAGAAAATACAGGGTATGGGCTCCTAGAAGAACGTGAAAGTGGGGGCCGATGTAGGGAGAAGCTGTGTGCTGGGAGGATAGGATGGAGCAGGGCTCTTTGTAGAGAGAGGGGGTTGGTTTCTGCCTGTGACAGGGAGCACACGGGCCAAGGAAGTGGAGGTCTGCACAGGGGAGGGCGTCCTGAGTCCAGGGGAGGAGTGAGTTTAGGATTTGTGGCGTTGGTGTCTGGCAATAGCTAAGGGATGGTTTCTATGCCTTCAAGAGGCGTTGGGAGGGAGGCGTGCATTGGGGAAGAGTCGATTTTGGCCTATTATTCAGAGGCTTAATGTCTGGGACCGAGGTGGTGGTGGGAGTGGGCACAGGGTGCTGGGCAGGGATGTGGGGCCTAGGCGGTACAGGGTGGAGGATGAGGCCAGATTGGCAGTGGGGACAAGGGAGGCAGTACCTTGAGCACAGTTTCCCAGGCATTCCGCCTCCAGTGCCCTAGTAACCCTGCTGTGGTGGCCCTGACTGGTCTGCGGAGCTGAGGGGCGGGATCTGTGGGTGGGGCCTGGAACTCTGGCACTGGATTGTGGGTCAAGTTAGAAAGGGCAGCGCCACAGAGACTAATTAGTACTTCAGTCTTAAGAACTAGAAAGTGGAAGCATAATTGGTGGGGTCTTTTAGTTTTTGTGCAGTCCTCCAAAACGTTCCAGAAACCTGAATTCCAAGCCAGCATGGGCTGCTTGTGTGCTCCCCAAACTTCTGTCCCCAAACCAAACTAAACCACAACCAAAATGCAAACCCCCCGCACCACAAAACCCCAAAGTGGGAGCTCTGTGCTATTGCTTCGTTTTGTTTTGAGGACAGGGTTTCTGTCTTGGGGTCACGTTAGGTAGCTTAGGCTGGCCTCACACTATTGGCTACTTTGCTTACCTCCAACTGAGTGCTGGGATAACTGGGGTGTACCACCATGGCAAGCTGAGAGTTACTTCCTGGATCTACTGTTCATCTCAGGAGAATGACTTCTTTGTTCTGCGCCTCATTCCTTGTCTGAAAGATGAGTTTAAAAATCGACACCTTCTTCCCAGAGCTGTTGGGAGGGTCAAACTGCTGGGCGTGGCAATCCCAGCACTCGGGAGGCTGATGGGGGAGAATCCTGAGTTTTGAGCCAGAGCTACAGAGTGAGACCCTGTCTTAGAAAGACCAAGGTTGAGGGGTTGGAGAGATGGCTTAGCGGTTGTGAGCACTGGCTGCTCTTCCAGAGAACCCGGGTTCAATTCTCAGCACCCACATGGCAGCTCACAACTGTCTGTAATGCCAGTCCTTTGTACTCTGAAGACACTGGACGTCCATCTCTAGGTCTCTGTTTTGTTCCCCCTCTTCAGGGACCCTGGCCATGGACCAGCCAGCTGGCCTGCAGGTGGACTACATCTTCCGGGGTGTGGAGCATGCTGTGCGAGTGGTGGTTTCGGGGCAGGTGCTGGAGCTGGAGGTGGAGGACCTGATGACGGCTGACCAGTGGCGTGGCGAGTTCGATGCCAGCTGTGAGTGTGTCTGCTGGGCTGGGCTTCCCTCCCCTTCTCCTGAGGTCAGCTCTTTCCTAGAGCTGAGGTTGAGCCCAGTTGTGCTCCTTCCTGCCTCTTCTGAAGTTCTCCAAGGTGGGACAGGAGTGTGGCCCCCATTGAGCTGGCCAGAGACAATGAGGGCTGGGCAGAGCTGGAGAAATTGAGTATATTGCCTTTGGGCTGGGTAGGTGGTCAGATCCCAGGAGGAACTTTTCTTCCCACCCAGTCATTGAAGATTTGACTCGCAAGACGGGGAACTTCAAACAGTTCAGCATTTTCTGTAACATGCTGGAGTCGGCCCTTACCCAGGTAGGCACCAGCATCAGGACCGGGAGCTTTCTGTTGCCCAGAGTTTGGGGTGTGAGGCTGTGGACGGGCTGCCTCATGTGTGCAGGGTGCTTGGCCTTCAGAGCTCCTTTTGTGCATGCCAGTGATCACTTATGATTCAGGTGACTGTTGTTTTCACATAGAAAATTGAGATTGTAGGCCTGGGGGGTGTGGCTCCAGGGTGGAATGCTTGCTTAGTGTGCACAGAGCCCCCAGTTGGATCACCAGCACCTCATTATTTGGGCATGGTGGTGCGTAGTGAAAGGGGGAGCGGGCCTGTTTTTCGTCTGGTCCAGCTCCAGCACGGCTAGCTTATACCCCAAAATAACAACACACAAATTGTATT
>LOEQ01005149.1:25629-37916 GCA_001685075.1 Bramus lutescens
GGAGGGCCTTGGACTTCCCACAGGGCAGGCTTCCCTGCCCTCTCTCAAGCAGGGTGGGAGAGAGAGGAGGGGGTGTGGGAGAGCGGGAGGGGATTGGGAGGAGGGAAGGAAGTGTAAATAATTGAATGGAAAAATAAAAAAATGCATGGAAGTATGAAAAAAGACAAAGGCTAACAGACTTCTACTGCATATAAGAAAGACACCTCAACCTCAAAGACAGACATTAACTCAGACTATATGGTTGGGAATTTTTTTTCCAATCAAATTGACCTAAGAAACAAGCAGGTATAGCTATCCTAATATCTAACAAAATAGACTTCAAACTAAAATCAATCAAAAGAGATAAAGAAGGACATTTCATATCCATCACAGGAAAAATCCATCAAGAGGAACTCTCAATTCTGAACATCTATGGCCCAAATGTAAGGGCACCCACATTTGTTTACAAAAAAATCCTAAAGCTTAAATCACACATTAAGCACCACACACTAATAGTGGGAGACTTCAACACTTCACTCTCACCACTGGGCAGTCTGCCAGACAGAAACTTAACAGAGAAATAAGAGAACTAACAGATGATATGACTCAAATGAACTTTACAGACACAGAACATTCCACCCCAACACAAAAGAATATTTCTTCTTCTCAGCACATCATAGAACCTTCTCAAAAATTGACTACAAACTTGGTTACAAAGCAAACCTCCACAGATACAAAAAAATGGAATAACCCCAAGTATCTTATCAGATCATCACAGCTTCAAGTTGGAATTCAACAGCAACACTAATTTAGGAAAACCCACAAACACATGGAAATTGAGCAATGCTAACCTGAATCACCACTGGGTCAAGGAAAAAATAAGGAAATAAATTAAAGTCTTCCCAAAATTCAATGAAAATGACCGTACAACATACCCAAACTTATGGGATACCATGAAAGTACTGCTAAGAGGAAAGTTCATAACACAAAATGTCTACAAAAAGAAGCTGGAAAAATCCCAAACTAGCAAATATACAGAACACCTGAAAGATCTAGGGGGGAAAAAAACTCACCCAAAGGAGTAGACAGTGGGAAGTAATCAAATTGAGGACTGAAATCAATAAAATAGAAACAAAGAAAATAATAAAAGAATAATTGAGACAAAGAGTTGGTTCTTTGAGAAAATATAAAAGTTTTACAACCCTTTGTCCAAACTAATCAAAAGACAGAGAGAAAATATCAAAATTATCAAAATCAGAAATGAAAAGGGGATGTAACGACAAACACTGAGGAAACTCAGAGAATCATCAGGTCATACTTCAAAAACCTGTACTCCACAAAATTGGAAAATATAAAATAAATGGACAATTTTCTGAATAAGCACCACATACCAATGCTAAGTCAAGACCAGATAAACAAATTAAATTGATCTATAACCCATAAGGAAATATAAACAGTCATCAAAAGTCTCCCAACCAAAAAAGAAATAATTAAATAAATAGATAAATAAGTATTTTTAAAAAATTTTTAAAATCCCAGGATCAGATGATTTCAGGCAGAATTCTACCAGAATTTCAAAGAACAGCTCATACCTAAACTCCCCCAAATTGTTCCACGCGACAGAAGCAGCAGGAACATTGCCAAACTCTTTTTATGAGACTACAGCTATCCTGATACCCAAACCACACAAACATGCAACTAAGAAAGAGAATTACAGACCAATCTCCCTCATTAACATTGATGCAAAAATAATCAATAAAATACTGGCAAACTAAATCCAAGAACACATCAGAAGCATCATCCACCATTACCAAGTAGGCTTCATCCCAGAGATGCAGGGATGATTCAACATATGAAAATCTGTCAATGAAATTTAACATATAAACAAACTGAAAGAAAAAAACACATGATCATCTCATTAGATGTTGAAAAAGCCTTTGACAAAATCCAACACCCCTTCCTGACAAAGGTCTTGGAGACAAGGAACATTTCTAAACATAATAAAGGCAATATACAGCAAGCCAACATCAAATTAAATGGAGAGAAATTCAAGGAGATTCCACTAAAACCAGGAACAAGACAAGGATGTCCACTCTCTCCATATCTATTCAATATAGTACTCAGAGTTCTAGTTAGAACAATAAGACAACAAAAAGGAGATCAATGGGATACAAATTGGAAAGAAAGAAATCAAACTTTCACTATTTGCTGATGATATTATAGTATACATAAGTGACTCCAAAAGCTCTACTAGGGAACTCCTACAGCTAATAAATACCTTCAGTAATGTGACAGGAAGCAAAATCAACTCGGAAAAATCAGGAGCCCTCCTATACCCAAATGATAAAGAAGCTGATAAAGAAATCAGAGAAACATCACCCTTTATAAAAGCCACCAACAACATAAAATATCTTGAGATAACTCTAACCAGACAAGTAAAAGACCTGTAGAACAAAAACTTCAAGTCTTTGAAGAAAGAAATTGAAGAAGACACCAGAAAGTGGAAAGATCTCCCATGCTCATGGATATGTAAGATTAACATAGTAAAAATGGCAATCTTACCAAAAGCAATCTACAGATTCAGTGCAATGCCCATCAAAATCCCAACACAATTCTTCACAGACCTCAAAATAACAATATTCAACTTAATGTAGAGAAACAAAAAACTCAGTATAGTCCAAACAACTCTGTATAATAAAGGAGAATCTGGAGGCATCACCATCCCTGACTTCAAGCTCTATTATAGAGCGACAGTACTGAAAAACATCTTGGTACTGCATGAAAACAGACAGGTGAACCAATGGAATCTAATAAAAGATCCTGATATTAACCCACACACCTATGAATAACTGATTTTTGACAAAGAAGCAAAAAAACATAAAATGGGAAAAAGACAGCATCTTCAACAAATCTTGCTGGTATAACTAGATGCCAACATAAAGAAGAATGCAAATAGATTCATATCTATGCCCATGCACAAAACTCAAGTCCAAATCAATCAAAGACCTCCAGCCACACAATCTGATAGAAGAGAAAGTGGGAAGTAACCTCGAACACATTGGCACAGGAGACTACTTCCTAAATATAACCCCAGTAGCACAGTTACTGAGAGCAACAATTAATAAATGAGACCTCCCAAAACTGAAAAGCTTCTGTAAAGCAAAGGACACAATCAACAACACAAAATGGCAGCCTACAGAATAGGAAAAGATCTTCACCAATCCCACATCAGACAGATTGTTGATCTCCAAAATACACAAAGAACTCAAGAAACTAGACATCAAACTACCAAATAATCCAATTAAAAATGGGGTACAGATTTAAATAAAGAATTCTCAATAGAAGAATCTCAAACGGACAAAAGACTCTTAAGGAAATGCTCAACAACATTAGTCATCAGGGAAATGAAAGTCAAAACAATTCTGAGATATTATCTTAAACCAATCAGAATAGCTAAGATTGAGAACACTGATTACTGGAGAGGTTGTGGAGTAAGGGGAACACTCCTCCATTGCTGGTGGAAGTGTAAACTTGTACAGCCATTGTGGAAATCAGTGTGGCGATTTCTCGGAAAATTAGTAATCAATCTGCCTCAAGACCTAGCAATACCACTTTTGGGTATATACACCACAAGGACATTTGCTCAACTCTGTTCATAGCAACATTATTCATAATAGCCAGAATCTGGAAACAACCGAGATGTCCCTCAACCAAAGAATGAATAAAGAAAATGTGGTACATTTACACAATGGAGTACTACTCAATTGTTAAAAAAAAATTACATCTTAAAATTTGCAGGCAAATAGACAGACCTAGAAAAAAAAAAAACATCCTGAGTAAGGTAACTCAGACCCAGAAAGACAAATATGGTATGTACTCACTCCTAAGTGGATACCAGTCATAAAGTAAAGGATAACCAGCAACCCCAGAGACGTCTCCAACCCCAGAGAAGCTAGAATCGTCTTTCAGATACAGATGGAAACAGGTGCCAAGATCCACAACTAAATACTGGGCTGAGCTCCAGGTGAAGAGAGGGAGGAGAGAGAATATGAACAGAGGGGGTCAAGTACACAATAGAGAAACCCACAGAATACAGAGTCAGCTGATCCGAACTAGTGTGAGATCCCTAATTCCATACTGACAAGTGAGGAGCATGCATAGGCCCGAACTAGGCCCTCTGAATACAGGTGACAATGGTGTGGCTTGGGCAGTATATGGGGCCCCTGGCAGTGGGACCAGGATCTAACTCTAATGCATGTACTGACATGTGGAGACTATTTTCTGTGCAGAGATACCTAGCTCAGCCTAGAGGCTTGGTCCTCCTCAAGGAAATGATGAGACAAATTTAGTTGACTTCCCAGGGGAGGCCTTAACCTCTCTGAGGAACTGATGGAGGCAGGGGTGGGGGAAAGGGAGTGGGAACTAGGATTGGTATATAAAAAATAAATAATTAATTTTTAAAAATGGGAAAAAGTAGAGTTGCCCTTTGGTTCTAGGGATGTTTATGTCCCTTATGTAGAATGGCGTATTTGCTAATTACTAATTACTGGTTTATAATGAGAAATCTGCAGTTCTTACCACTGCCACTCTAGGAGTACTGACTGGGGCTGTTTGAAGTTAGGCTCCCGCTCTCCAGCAAAGACTTCTAACAGGGCCTCCCTGAGTATACTCATTCTGCAATTTTTAGGAGACAATGCAAGAGGGAAGGACTGGGGTGCTCCTAGACCTTCCAGTGTTTAGAACTGGTCAGTGTTTGCGTAGTCTTTATGAGTCAGGGTTGAAGCCTGGTTGAGAAGTTGTTAGGTTAGGATCTTTGTCAGCATCCCTGAGCCATGACCTGAGAAGCAAATGTGGAACACATACATCAGCATCATCACAGGCTAAGTCAGAAAAGTGGGCGCTGCAGGGAAAATAAAGGATAAAGCACAATAAACGTAATAGCTTCTCTGTGGAGTGGGTGACAAAAATCTAAGTGCCTCCCTGTAAGACCTCCCAGGAGCCCCTCAGATCCCCTCCCCCAAGGACTCAGGATCTTTCTCAGGTCAGAATGTTTGAGTTGCTGTCAACACGTCCAGTTCAGTTGGTTCTGTTTCCTGTTGCATTTGGAAGCTGTGTGCATAGGTCACAGTCCTCAGAACCCCACAGTTCCACACGACTGCCAGGAGTCCTCTTGATTCCCTAAGTGGAGTCTTTGTAGTACTGGGTAGCGGGCATCCGCTCCACTAGCTCTCTGGCTCAGGCTCAGAAGGTTCCCTGCGTTCCTTCAGTGCCTTCTCCTCCTTCAAGCTTTCCCTTTCTGGGCCCCTCTTGGTTGCAGCATTCAGTCACTTGTCTCATTAGTCAGACATCAGAGGACGGTAATGCGACAGAGGGAAGCAACAGAGAGTCAGATGTTCAGACAGTGAGAGAGTGTGGCCAGTCACAAATGTGAATGTGAACCTGGGTTGCTTCTCCCCAGTCTCCCGGAATCACAGTGACNGAATTTGCAGGCTAGTGTAAGAGTCTTGCTAAATAAAACCAGAGCTGCGAGGCAGGTGCTAACTGTAATTAGGGAAACAGGCTGTCTGCCCACTGGAGGGAGGTAACAACTGCAGAGCGGCCAGGAAACGGGTTGTCCAAGGAGGGGGAGGAGAGATCGCTGTGGAGCCTTGCATCCGTGCAGAGGGCAGACACTGTCCAGGGACAGGAAACCCTCCCAGTGTAAGCAGCTTGAGGGAAGATTTGGAGGTAACCAAGCGAACCAGGCACCTGATCAATGGCAGTTAGCTGAACGCGGCAGAAACAGACAATGCAGGTGGACGGAACAAGACAGGAGCTCCAGCACAGGAAAGGCTGTATGATGAGGAATATGAATTCTGTCCCTTCAGTCTGTGTTCTTTTCATACACCATACACAGTTGTTGTGGTTCTGAGCTGAGATAAACCACAACTGTAAAAACATACTGGATTTCAAAGATGGAATACCAAAGAAGAAATAATCCTCATACGTGCCTATTATACAGATTACTCATTAAAATAACTATATTTGGGACATGTTGTGTTAAATAAAATAAATAATTAGAAATCATTTCACCTGCTTTTTTTCACTTATTTCTTTTTTTAAGCTCGAGGACAATTTCATTAGCATTTAAAAGAGAAACAACAGGATAGGCAGGCTGAAAACGTCAACAGCTGCCCAAGGAGACAGGGAGGTGGAGAAGAAACAAAGAAAACCATTGCCCATTCAGTCAGATATGGAGAGTCATCAGACAGCCACCTAGCAAAAGGGTTAGATTCAGAGAAAGACTGAAAAAAAAAAAAACCCAAAGTGCCAGATAAAGCTTACTTGCATTCTGGCCCACATTCCAAAGAAAAAGACAGAAAAGAAGAAAAAAGGCAAGTTCCACCTTTCTGAGTCAGGACTTAGATGAGGGGATCTCACTATGTTGCCCAGGCTAACCTCAAACTTAATTCTCCTGCCTCAGCCTCAAGGACTATAGATTCATGCCAACAGACAGTCACTTTATTTGAATGTGGTGACTACAAAGTTGGGGGCTACAGACATGGCTAGCCCCCATGCCTCAGAATAGAGGAAACAGTCAGACTGAAGGCAGACTGGACGAAGGGACAGTAAGGATGGAGGACAAGTCAAGGCTACAGCAGAGCGAGAGGTAGGAAGCCCAATGGGGGCTGGGTGAGAAACGACTCAGATGAAGGCAAATAACTGATGTGACACCAAGGAAGAACAGGCCACACCCATGGCAGGCAAGCCTAGTTATGCATTTCATATAAATTAGTCAGTGTTAGACAGTCAAGACAGTTCAGCTCAGCTGGTAAAAGTGTTAGCTGCCAAGTCTTAAGACCTGAGTTTGGTCCCTCAGGCACACGGGATGGAAGGAGATAAACAAACAGATGACAAGGTCCTATTGACAAAGACAATGCCTACACTACTCATTGAATACAGAAAAGGTGGGCTGGTGCCTACCTGGAGACTTCACCCCTACAGAGTAGTGTTCATAAGAAGGTACTCTGCATGCTCCCAAAGAAGAGAGGTAAACCCCAACCCAGCTACAAACCCAGCAATCTACAAAAGTGGCCTGCCTGCAAAATCTGCTGGTGCAGTGAGGACACAAAGCTTGTGGGAGTAACCAACCAATATCTGATCTGAGTTAAGGCCCACTCTGAGGTGGAACCCATACCCAACACTGCTTGGGTGGTCACGAACATGAGATTAGATAGGCCAGAAACCTAGAGGAAAACCAAATACTACTGTTTTGAATGTAGCAATAAAGCGACTCCTCGTGAACATTCTGCTATACTTATAGATTCCTGCCTTGCTCAGTCATCATCAGAGAAGCCTCCTCCTGCAGCAGATGGGTACAAATAGACAATATGCAGAGTAAGGAGACCTTGAAATACACAGCTCTAAAGGGATGTCTCCATCAAATCCCTCCCCTCAGTGCTTAGGAAACCCTGCAGAAGAAGAGGAAAAAAAATAAAAGTAAAAGAGCCAGAGGGGATGGAGGACACCAGGGAGTCAAGACCTTCTAGATACAGCTGGGCAGTGCACATTTGAACTTGCAGAGACTGTGACAGCATGCACACAGCCTGCATGGGTCTCTACTAGGTGGGGTCCTAGAGCTGAAAGGAGGAATGAACACACAGTCCATCTCTAGCCCAGAAGCTATCTCCAATTGACAGCCACTTGCAAATGAAATAATTGTCTCCAAGTGAGTCTCACTGGGGAAACAAACCACTCTTAAAAAGAGGCCCCATGCCCAGCAGTGGATGCCAACACAAAACAAACCCAATGCCATCTTTGGGGAAGGTGTCATAATGCTAAGTCAGAGTGTGTGTGTGTGTGTGTGTGTGTCCTTCAGGTCCTTTTGTGTATATTTTGGATTCCGGTTTTGGATTTTTATGGGATTCCTGAGTGTTCCAACAAGTGTGTCTCTGACTCTATATGTGTTTTCTTGTGATTTTCTTTGGCTCTTTTTGTTTGTTTGGTTGGTTGGTTCGTTTGTCCTATTCTGATTTGTTTTTATCTTATTATATTTTATAATTATTCCTCAGATACCTTTTTATTTTCTAAAGAGAGATGAAAAAGGTGTGGATCCAACGGGAGGAGAGGTGGGAAGAACAGAGAGATGGGAAACTGTAATCAGAATATATGAAAAAGAATATATTATATGAAAATATATATTTTCAATAAAAGAAAAAAGATAACAATGCAAAAACATATACAGACTTTTCACTTTATTTGTTTAATTTATTTTGATGTAATTACTATTTTCGATTATTGTCTTGCATTGTTTGGACATCCCCCTTACCGTGTGTGTGTGTGTGTGTGTGTGTGTGTAACTTCTACACTATTTTATTCATGGTTACCAACAGACTCACGTAAGATAACTTGTAGTTTTGGCAGTTTATTTTAAGCTGATAAATATTTGCAAGAATGCTCTGCTTTCTACCTCTCCTCCCTTCACATTGTACTCACTGACATCACAATTTGCAACTATTCTTATAATGTGTTCTCTAGTATTATTTAACCATAGTTATTTTAAATACTTTTGTCCTTTGACTTTTACAGAATGACAACTGACTTACTAACAAGCTGGAGTAATAAAGAATTATTTCACAGGGTGATGGTGGCACATGCCTTTAATCTCAGCACTTGAGAGGCAGAGGCAAAAGGATTTCTGAGTTCCAAGACAGCTAAGAGTACTGAGTAATCCTGTCTCAAAAACATCAATAAAGAAAGAAAATAATTATTTCTTGTGTATATATTTTTTTAAATGCTGGCTGGCCCCATCACTCCACTGCACAGAAGGTAGATGTCTCTCTCTCACCCTGGGGACCTTTATTGCTATCTGGAGCCATCTGTGGTTGTCATCACTTACAGTGGGGAGATGTGCTGTGCACTGCATCTGGTAGAAGAGGCCAGAGAAGCTGCTCAACACTTGCAATGCACAGGCAGNGTTCTTACATTGGTTCTGAGATCACAAACCAGTCAAGCCAAACTCAGAGAAACAGCTTTAATTCTATAATCCAGCCTCCAGTGGGGCTCACAGCAACACTGCAAGACAAGGGAAAGCTGAAAGGCTCCATCTCCTCGGCTCTGCAAAGCCCCATGCTCCTCCCCTCCTCCCTCTAGCAGCCTAGCCAAGCAAAGCAAACTGCGCCTACAGTTCAGGGTCTGAATGTCTCTAGAGCCTGGGATCCCGAATCTGGATCTACTTTTCTCCTCTCTCCCTCTCCATCCACTTCTCCCTTTCCTGGTTCCGGGGCCCCATGGCGCAGTAATACACAGCCTCGTCCTCAGGCTGAAGTTCAGAGATGCTCAGATACCCCAGGTTCCTGGCCACGTCTTTGGATCCGGAGAAGCGAGCGGGTATCTTGTGACCCAGGGGCTTGTCTGAGTGTGAGAAATGACCCAGCAGGAACCTGGGAGGGTGACCCGGCCTCATCTGGTACCAGTAAATGCTGTAAATGTCAATGTTGTAGTTGCTGCTCAGGGCGCAGGTTAGACGAATGGTGGTTCCAAGCGAGGAAGAGGCAGATGGTGGTTGATGCAACACGGGCTGAGGGCCACAACCTGGGAAGACAGAAGCATGCCCATCACCCGGGCAGAGCAAGGCAAGAGGAGGGGCAAGGAGGCTCTAGGCCCCAGGAGTTCCCTTACCTGTGAGGTGGACCAGCAGCATGAACAGGACAGAAGTCCAGGCCATGGTTTGAGACCTGCAGCAGTCTGCTTCCCACAGCCACTGCTCCTGGAGCCCTTGCCAGCTGGGAAACACTCTCCTCCCTGCTTTGAGAAGAGGGTCATTGCATCCTAGTTCCTGCTCACCACCCTCCTGAGCTTTCTGGGGCTCTGGANATGGTGGTTGATGCAACACGGGCTGAGGGCCACAACCTGGGAAGACAGAAGCATGCCCATCACCCGGGCAGAGCAAGGCAAGAGGAGGGGCAAGGAGGCTCTAGGCCCCAGGAGTTCCCTTACCTGTGAGGTGGACCAGCAGCATGAACAGGACAGAAGTCCAGGCCATGGTTTGAGACCTGCAGCAGTCTGCTTCCCACAGCCACTGCTCCTGGAGCCCTTGCCAGCTGGGAAACACTCTCCTCCCTGCTTTGAGAAGAGGGTCATTGCATCCTAGTTCCTGCTCACCACCCTCCTGAGCTTTCTGGGGCTCTGGAGCATCACTTACCAGAATGGTGTGATGGCAGCCTTTGTGGCTCTGCCTTGGTCCCATGGAAGTGTACAGGGAGGAAGCACCTGCTAGAAGCTCGTGACCAGAACCCAGGAGCTGGCTGGTGGACTCATCTCCCTGAGGGAGAGTGACCTCAGCTCCCACTGAGAAGCTGAGCCCTGCAGAAACAGACTTTTTGTTCACGTGTAAATGCCTGGTGAACTGGGACGAGAGGATGCATCCTCAGGGCAGGAAAGCACCTCTTCACACAGCAGGAAATTGGGGGTCCTAGGAGAGGGGTGCTCTGACCTCTTCTAAACTCTGAAGAGCTGTCAACCCAGGTCTTTCCCTCCTAGAACAAAGCCAGGTGAAAAGAATTCAAAAAAGAAGCAACAGAGATCATAATCTGATGGACAAAGGGAGGGGCTGCTCTTTAGAATGGAGTCACCCTGCCAGGATGTTACAATAACAATTTAAAGACAGACACTTATGCTATCAGACTATTGTCCCCAAAGAGTTAAAATTTCCCCAGGAATCCCGTTCTGGTAGAGGGGAAAGCCTGAAGGCTTGGGGCCAGCCACTGAAGACCTTGCCTCTCAGGAAGAGATTTCACTCAGTTCTGACAATCTATCAGATCACTGTGTGACATCGATGAGTAGATTATGGGCGAGACCACACCTCGGAATGAAATAAAGAACTAAAAAGGAAAGGGAAGGCCATGACTGCTCCTAGGCGTAGTGGAGGAGAAGGTTTATGATAGATAAAAGGCAGAGTGTAGCTAGAGACAGAGGCAGGGACATCTGGGAAAGTCCAGAGTGGACATGACCAGGTTGAGCTGGGCCATGGGGGTGGGGGTGGGGGGCGGAGCAGAGAGAAAAGAGAGGGGAACCTGGTGCAGCAGCCAGGAGGCCAAAGGGGCAGGTGACCAAAGAGTCTGGATTATATAGGGAAGAGCCTCTGAGGCAAGGACAGCCCAGCCCCTGGCCTAGAGAGTTCAGGGTAGAGGGCAGAGGTGTGCCAGCAGGTAGGGACTGAGGATGCTGGGAGAACCTGGAAGCCAGGTTCGCTTTGATATGTTAAATAGGCACCTCAGCTATTTATCCCAAGTTTGAAACTTAACAACCTTGACCATGTAGTAATGTGGTTAAGCGTACTTCTTGCTCTCTACTTAAACCTAAGTCTCATTTCAGGACCTCAAGAACTTGTGGGGAGAGATACTAGACCTCATTAGTTGTTACTCTACCATATGTGAACACATTGAATAAATCTCTTTTCTCTGCTTTTTAGTAATACGTATCTCTTTATTTTTATTTATGTCGTGTGCACATGGCCAGCCTTAGTTGTCTCTTTCACTGATGTATTGAGGATGGGTGCCCAACCCTAGTTTGTTAGGACTGTCAGGGCCATGGCTTAGTTACAGAGTGATGGTTTAAAACCAGGAGATATCTCTCTCTCTCTCTCTTTCTCTCTCGTTTTTTGAGACAGAGTTTCTCTGTGTAGCCCTGACTGTTCTAGAACTAGCTCTGTAGACCAGGCTGGCCTTGAACTCATAGAAATCCACCTGCTTCTGCCTCCCCCCAAATTCTGGAATTAAAGGTTATGTGTCGCTACACCAGGCTATTATACATCATCTTCCAGTTATATTAACACAAATAGTAACGTCTACAAAACTTTAGGTGGTGTTTTGTTTGCTTTGTTTTGTATAGCGTGTAGTCCGGGCTAGAATGAAACTCAATGTGTAGCTCCTGACTGACCTCAGTCTCCTGATTACTGAAAGAATTCCTGGTATGAGTCACCATCCTTGACTTTCAAAAGTTTCTAACTGAAAGAAGCCTGTTTTCCGCAATTTTAAAATTATTTTAATTATTAATAGCATCTGTTTTCATGACAGTTTTCATATCCATAATGACAATCATTATCATTGTTTCTCTGGGTGATTTTGGGGGGACTCCCCTCCAGGATGCAGGGAGAAGAAGGGATATAGTGGAGGCTTGGGGAACCGCAGCTGCACCAAACCGGACGCAGACATCTGGGCACCCGGAACTCACCAGCCTCGGAACTTTCAGACACCGAAGTGTCGACATCGGAGAACAAACATGGGACGGCACATGCGGACACAGCCGGAAGTGGATGCGCGAGTGGC
>LOEQ01005149.1:38123-53059 GCA_001685075.1 Bramus lutescens
GCTGAAGGTTCCCTCGCTTGCCTCTCCGTCTGGAGACCGCGGCTGTTCTCTAACTTGGAGAAAACTTGGGTGAACCCGTGAACTAGAATCGAGGGCCAGCACTTACGCATAGGTGAGAGGGAAGACGGTGACCCCCCTGAACCTGTTTGTCACTCACGCCTTTGGGAACCGGTCGTAAGAAGCCAGAACAGTCAGGGTTTGATAGTAGGAGAGGCAAAAACAGAAACAAAACTTGCCAAGGTTCCTTCTCACTAGTTCCGAATTGTTGCAAACTGCAATTTACTCTGGCTTTAAAACTTCAGCTGCTGAGATGGCTCAGCGTTCTTGCCACCAAACTTGGCAGCCCGATTTCAATCCCTGAAACCAACATGGTAAAAGAAAAGAGCCGAATCCCAAAGTTGTCCTCTGACCTCCACTTGTAGCCTGCAGCATGTGTGCACCCATACATGTACACACACATAAAAAAATAAATGATTTTTTAATTTAACTCCTATTTTATAGAGATGTTGGTAGATAGAACTGCAGCATACTCAGTACAAAGGAGCATAAGAGGTAGGCTGTTTTCATGGGTCTGTAGGTCTTTAAACGTCACTGGAGTGCTAAATACTCTGACTTTCGATGCTTTGCTGACCTCTTCCAGGCCACATCTTCAAACAAAATCTGCTACTTCATAAGACACTTGCCGGAAAGGAAATGCCCATATTTACAATGTCCCCAAAAGGATGCAGTGATGGTGGCATTGGCAGTGAGATTTGGCAAAGTGTAAACAGGCTGCCTTGCTATTCTCTCTTTGCAGTGAACTTGTTTACCTCACTCCCAAACAGGACAAACTAGTCTCAGAGCGTTGGGAAACAAGATCGAACTTGGTGTGTCATGTAGGTTTATGTTACAGAGTCTATTTTATATATTTAAGTGATCATATAGAAAAAAACCTTAGCAAACATTTTGGCATTTACCTGTATTTCCCAACACTCAGGAGTTAAAGGCAGAAAGATTGAGAATTAAAGGCCATCCTTGGCTACATAGTGAATCTGAGGCAAGCTTTGGCTACACAAGGCACTGTCTCAATGTCCTCTCTCCACATACACAAAAAGCAAGAACTTAAATGAATTGATGTGTTACTGAGTCAGAAGTGAGTGCAGTGTATAAGTGATGCTTGTCAGCCATCAGGTTCGGGTTTCTCATTGGTTTCCATTTTGAAGTGGAATATGTGCCTTCATAGAGAATCACAGTTACATCTGCAGAGATCTTTTTAAAAGGTAGAATCTGGTCTGGGGAAAGGGAAGTGTTCCTTTCCTGGATGTATATAATGTGTAGGTGTATATATGTATGTATAATTCCAATTATATTCCTTCTAAGGCACAATGTTTGTGTCTGAAGGGCCTTGACAGTTTGTTCAATAACCTAGAATCTTGGGCTGCAGAAGAGAGGTAGAGATGGAAGAAGAGCACCTAGGATAGAAGTGTCTACAGCCCCCTGTGGTTAAAGTGCTGTGCTGCTCTTTGTTTTTTTTGTTTTTTTTTTTATGTGCTGAGACCTCACTATGTAGTCCTGTCTGGCCTGAAACTCAATAAGATCTGCCTGCCTTTGCCTCCTACCATGACCTGCCTAAAGTAAGTTTTTGTTTTCAGTTTTGGTTTTCTTGTTTTGGTTTTGGTTTTTTAATTTTAAGGCCCTAAAGCATTTTATTTGCATTACAGACAAATTTTTCTCTTGTATTCAGACATTCATTCAATGGGGTTTGCTCACCATCTACTTCTTCCCATTAGAGTGAGCAAAGAAAAGTCCCTGTTCTCCCAGAACTTGCTTATGTTTTAGGGGCTCTAAGACAAGGACCTGAATAGAGTCCACATCTGGCTTCGTAAGTGCTACAGGGCAGTGCAACAGAGATATTCTCAGAGGCAACAGGATAAAATCTTAGAGCACAGGTTTTAGAGCAAACAGGGCCAGGGCAAATCCACGTCCTTCCTCGCCAGCTCTAGTGTGACCCACATTCCCATTATAGAGCAATATAATGACAATGCCCCCATCCCAGCAACCCTGGCAGGACTATCCAGTGCCTCTTCTTTCTTTAGAAGAGACAGAAAACTCAAAAATCCTTCATAGAACAGTCTCCTCCTGCTTCCAGTTTTCCTTTCTGGCTTCTGACATCTCTGTATTCACTTCTAGGCCTCTGACTGTGATTAAGCCAAAACTTGCCCAGAATGAACATCAGAAACATGGCTGTTCCATCCATTCATTGCTCCAACAAATTTTTAAATAATGCAGAAGGGATTGAGACAAGCTAGAGCTACCACCACCCCCAGACCTCACACCCTCCCCAGGCAACTGCTTCCAAGTTGTATGCAGATGCATCTGCCTTTTGTAAGGAGCATGTGTACACATAGATGTGTTTGATCACTGATAACAATGCTTTCTTTCTATTTGGGTTAATTACATAAGGTTCCCTATGTAACTCATCTTGGTGACCCCTGGGTGTTCTGAGGTATTTATATGACATTCTTTTTTGTAACCAGTTCCCTGTTGACTACTAGGTTGGTTCTGCTCTTTTACTTTGAATGATGATGCTGCAGAGAATTCCCCAGTAGTGTTTTCTCATAGATGTCTCATCTGTTTCTACCTCACAGGACTCGCTGTCCACATGAACAGTCTTGCTAGCACTTACCTCTTGTTTCTGTGGTCCCTCCTCAGATCAGTGTTCATTATCTGAGCCTATCCAGACTCCTGACTCAGTATCTTGAAAGCAAAGAGCTTCTCCCTCTGACTTCACTCCCACCTTAGTACCAAGATTTTTACCCTTAGAGCCCACATAATAGTGTTGTAGCCCCTTCCAGCACCCTTTCCTTCCCCTCCTAGAATCAGGTTGCCATCTTGATCATGCCTCTCAACCTCTGCCCTCTCCTGATCTAGCAGTGCCACCTCCTTTGCTTCCTGTCTGAGCCCCAAACTGCCTGGAGACCCTCCCCAGCCTCTTCATGCCCTTGGCTAGCCAGCCGCCTCTCGACCCTTCACCCACTCTGATGTCCCTCCAGCAGCTTCCGCACTCCCTCGTCTTCCTACTGTTCTACAGGGACAGTTATCACAGTGGCGTGCCATTCATCTAAAACAAAATGTAAGAGCACACTTGGGATTTTCTAGAATTCATACCATCAGCCTTTGCGTTTGTCACTGAATAGATGGCTCCCATCAGGGTCACTGGGTTTCACTCAGATCGCTTAACCCAATGGTCAGTTCTTGGCTGCCATATCATACAGCCTACATCTGACACTGTAGTGCTGTCATAAAAGACACTGAAGTGTTCTCTTTTCTTAGATTTCAGGCCTCACCTCTCCTGCCACAATCCAATGGCTCCTCTTCATCTCCTTGGCTCCCAGCTGCATTCCTTCCGTGTACCACCACTGCTTCCTCCACCACACCTTAACTGCTCCTGAGTTCTGACTTCAGCCGCTGCTCTCTCGAGTGTCCATCAACCAGCAGGAATCTCTTCCTTCAGTTGCTTAAGCCAAAGATCTAGAGGTTATCTGTGTTATTCCATCCCAGTCTCGCCTAGCCCTGGCTCTTTAGGGTCCAGTCACCTGTGTGTCAGCTGTGTGTCCCTTTAATATTTGAGGTCAGGTTATTAGACTCCATGGTAATCCTTCACTGACACCCGGTTTCCCCACACCACACCACCCACTTTATTGCCCCTCCAACTGTCCAGCCACCTCTCTCCAGGCCTTACCTTCCCTGATACCTCGCCTGCACACCTCTCCCAGATGCCATCTTATCCAGTCCTACCTGACCCTTCTCACCCATGGAGACATAACACTGTAGTGTGAGCTCTAAGAAGACATGAACCAGTATTGCTTTGTATCATTTTACGTGAACCCAGGACTGGACCAAGAGTATAGTAGTTGCTCAATAAAATTGCTGTTGCCGGCATTCACTTCTAGGCAGGAAATTGCTGAGGAGGTGCACTTACACAGAATGCTCTGGTTTAGCTGTCCCACACTGGTCTTTGCTACTAAATATAGATTTACGTTAGCTCTTCTCTTTTTTTTAATGAGTGTTGTCACACAGCCTTTCATATCACAAAATAATATTTTTTTAGATTTTACTTTTAATTATGTATATATAAGAGGGGGTATACATAAGTATAGTGCCCATAGAGGCCAGAACTTGGAACTCGAGTTACAAGTAGTTGTGAGCTACCCATATGGGTTCTGGGAGCCAAACTCCAGTCCTTTGCAGGAGTAGTAAACACTCTTACCTGCTCAACCGTCTCCAGCAAAATTCTAATTCTCTTTTACAATTCCTCAAAATAAGAAAGCAGTCCAATTATCCCCAATTGTGAGTAAAATATATAAGCAACTCTAAGTAAACAGAAAAAGAAACTTTTTATGTTTGCAGATATGCTTGCCCTTGCAGGCCAGAGGTCAGGATTTTCCTTTTCTTGTTCTCCACCTATTTTTTTGAGACAGAATCTCTAGTAAACCTGAAGCTCGTCATTTCTACTAGATTAGCCAAGCGATGAGCACCATCACCAGCCTGTCTCCATTTTTCCAGCACTGGAATTCTAAGCCCATACTGCCTCATCTAGCTTTTATATGGGTACGCAAAGTTACGTCCTTAGGCCTGCACAGCAAGCACCTTACTCACTGAGCCATCTCAAGTTATGAAGTAAATGTCTCACATCACTTTTTTCCCCAGAAGGTTGCCTAGTTGTCTGAACAAAGCTCTTTAAGTTTTTTAATATACTCAATGCTTTATTTATAAACATTAATGCAGTTGGGCATGGTGGCTCAGGCCCATAATCTTGGCACTTTGAGAGACTGAGACAGGAGAATAAGCACCAGTTCAAGGCCAACCTGGAATACAGAGTGAAACTCTTATCTCAAAATAATAATGCTGTATGTCTGTAGATCAAAAAGGAAGGGAAACTGGAGGTAGGATTCATGTTATGGCCTGGATTGCATGAAGCCCTGGTTCAAACCCCAGCACAACAAAGAAAAGGAAAGAGGAGCTGGAGAGATGACTTAGCAGTTAAGAGCATCTGTTGCTCTGGCGGAGGACCCAGGTTCAGTATCCAGCACCCATGTGGTAGCTGACAGCCATATGTAACTCCGTTTCCAGGGAATCAACACCCTCTTCTGGCCTCCACAGAGCCTGCATACGTATGATGCCCAGACACACATATAGACAAAACATCTATACACATAACAAAAGAAATCATGAAAGTAAGAAATGCAAATCTCTCTCTCACACACACACACACACTCCATTTTATTTTGGTTGGTTTGTTGTGGTTTTGGTTTGGTAGGGTTTTTGTGTTTATTGTCTTTTTTCCTGCTCTACCCTCAGGCTTCAGTGTTTCAGAAAACAACAGCAGGGGGCAACAGTGGTCCAAATATGAAGTTTGCATGACCTCTTGCAAGGGATCACTGGCCATAGTACAGTGTAATGTGAGTTAGTTAAGACAGAAGCCTGGCCAAGGGCAGTGGGTGTGAGAGGAGAGCCTTGACTCTGGTAAGCAGTGTTAGTAGAACTCTGAGGCCCAGTACCGCTCCATGCCCTGTCTCAAAAATAAGCCAAAAAGAAGAGGGTCACCAAATAGTGTTTTTCAGAATGGTAGAACATTTCAGCCAGAGAGCACAGGCAGAGGCTCTAAATGGATGTTTTTTGGTTTTGTTATTTTGAGATAGAGTCTCGTGTAGTCCAGGCTGGCCTTGAGTTTTCTGTGTAGCCAGTTACCTTAAACTATTGATTGTCTCACCTCTGCCTTCTAAGTGCCCAAATACAGTTGGATTTTTTTGTTTTATTTTTTAAGACATTTTTAATGAAAAAAAGATTTTTACCTTTTCATACAATATATTTTGATCATGTTTTCCCCTCCTCCAATTCCTCACCACCTCTCTATGCATTCAACTTTGTGTTCTTCTCCCCTGCTTAAAAAAAAGCAAAGCACTCACACACACAAATACAAGTGAAACTCAAACAAGGGAAAGATCAATAAGACAAAAAGAATGCCAAAACAAAGCAAAATGAGACAAAAAGACTACAAAAATCCTATTCAGTTCATTTTGAGTTGACCAACTACTCCTGGGCATAGTGCCTGCCCTGAGGTATGGTTAATATACACATTGAGACTCTGTTGGAGAAAACTAATTATGCCTTTGCCAGTCAGGAAGTAGTTAGTTACTCCCATAGCATTCGTGCCACTGTGGTACCAATATAACTTGCAAGTCTCTGTTGTAGGTCGCGAAGATTGTAGCTGGGAGAGATGATAATTACCTTTCTTCTCTGGTGGCATGCAGAGTACTTTGCAATACCATAAACACTAGTCAGTAGGGTGAAACCTTTAGTTTGGAACAAGCTCTGCTTCTCCACATTTGATGGCATTTGTAAGTGTTCTCCTCTGTAATAGGACCTTAGCACTGGGCTGTGGAGAGCAACCAATAGCCTTGACAAACAGCCTGCTAAGATTGGGATTTCTAGGGGGCCCCATAGGCTCACTCCACAAGATGTAACTCATTCCTGGCACTGAAAGTTTTACCTGGTGGCATAAGATGTCTAGTTGGGGTATTGTCTCCTCTGTTATTCAGCAACTCCTTTCTGATTCCTTTCATATGATTCTATTTTAGGAAGCTTCTGCAGGAGTAAGTTTCCATATGGTTTCTCAAATGGCTTTTAGTATTCATTGCCCCTCATTTTCCTTCCTTTATCCTTCTAGTCCCTTCCCTGTGTAATCCTCCTACTCTAGTTCCCTCTTCATATCTCCATTACAGTGTATTCTATTTCCCTTTCCTTGGGGAATCCTGTTCTTTCTCCTAGCCCAAATAGGTTTTCCCCCATTGGGTGAAATTGTAATTTGATGGTAGAGTGTGACCTGCAAAATAATAGGGTAGTAAGGTAGATGTGAGGCTACTTAGGAAGAGCTTGCTGTGTTCTGATGGGGACTGCACTGTGCAGTTAGTGGGTCTCAGGCCATGATAGGTTTCATAGGGCCTAAGGGGCCCTGGCCTGGCCATCTGCATTAAGTAACATGTATTCCTGGGTAGCCAACACCCAGCCAGATAAAGTACCTTTCTCAACCTAGAAATTAGCCATTCCTCTGCCATATAAGATATGAGTTCTCAGACAGGTATCTCAAGTCCAGGGACTTGGACATCCATATCCTGCCCTAGCCTATGAGTCTAGGTCTGTAGTTCCCAGCATCTTTCCAGCAAACTTGACGCTAAACTCTAGTGTCACCTTTGCTTCCCCTGCATAAAGCCAGACTCCTACTTGCTTTAGCCTGAGCAGTTGGTTGTAGGCCAGATTTTGTCTTGTTTCCCCAGATTTTCTTCTTCTTGCCCCCAGCTTTCATTAATTTAGTTTCCTTAGGACTGGGATACAATTGAGTGGTAAAATATTTGCTTAGCATACTGGTGGCCCTCAGTACCCTCTCCAGTACCAACGTAAGAAAGAAAAGTGACTTTCCTTATTCTACCCATTTAGCCGTCTTTCCAACCCAGTCATTTAGCAAATGTTAATTATACCTACTAGTGAGTTTCATCATGACATTTTCATACATGAATATAATGTATTTTTATTACATTTATGACTGGTTGCCCATTTTGCCCCATTCTCTGTGATTCCCTTCTTTCATATCATGTTTGTGTGTGTGTGACTCAGTAAGTTTCATTAGGTTATTTACAGGGTCCTGGACACTATACCACTGAAGGAAATGTTTCTCCTTCCCTCAGCAACTGCACTTAGGTCCTTGCTGCCTGGAAGAAGGCTTTCCACAACTCTTTGCTCCTTCTAGCCTATACCGTCTTCCTGCCCTCTTCACAGAGTTCCCTGAGCCCTGGAGGGGATGGGGTAAATGTACTGTCTTCTCTTCCCTTCAGGGTCAGCACTGGCAGCCGTGTGGAGCTACAGAGGAGACATTTCTAAGCTTTTTCACTGCTGTTGTCTTGGGTGTGGGTGCTACAGTTTGTGGGCCCTGACAGCCGGAAGCAGAAATGAAGACTGTGCTCATGGTAGCAGAAAAGCCATCCCTGGCACAGTCCATTGCCAAAATCCTCTCCCGAGGTAAGAAAAGAAAAAAAAAATATTAGTCTGCGTGATTGTTTTAATCTGTGAGCACAGTCATTTGTGCTTTTTAGGGCATTTCTTTTTCCAAAAATGTACCTCTCCCAGCTGGAAGGTTCTGCTGGGATTGACAAGTTTTAGGAAACACCTCAGTAGCAAAACTCCTATGATGTGCTGTATCCACAAGTGCAATACCAGGGCTGAAGCCTGCAGGAAAAACAATGAAGTAAAGGAGGTAGTGTTTGTCAGCATTCTGGACCAGTAAGGGGCAGTGCTCATAAGCACAAGAAGCAATCCTGGAAGAAGGTAGATGAGACTGTCTTGAATTTTGCACCACTAATTACTCACTACTGCCTGTAAGACCCTTGAGGTAGTTACGGTTACATCCTCTGCAATTCATATCGCTCACAATTGGCCAGTGACTTACGAGCCAAGAAAATAGAGGAAGATTTTCCCATCATGATCCACTCTGCAATTGAGGCCATACATAAGGGCATGTTTCCCTCTAAATAGGAAGAATACTTGGATCCTGGGTGAGTACCTAGCAATGGCAGACATCCACTTTGATCTCCCTTTTACCAACAGTTGGAGGAGAAAGAGCCCCTACTTAAGCTGAGAATGCATCCAAAGGTCCAGAGAGGTGCAGAAGACATCATCTCATCTCCAAGTACCAGGAGTATTCAGCTGAGGAAAAATATTATAGGATATGATAATTATGAGGTTTCTGGTAACCTTAAAATCTAAATAAATGAAGGTAGAACTCAAATTAAAAAAAGAAATGCGGTGAGGATCCGAGTCTCTGCCTCTAGTTCCCAGCCAATATGGGACTCTGGTGTGAGTCACTGTTAAATTTTCGTAAATTCCTTTGTCCCCTGAGCACTGTTAAGTCACCCAGGACCTAGTTAACTACAGGTGGCCTGGGGAAAGTTACCAGTGACCACTTTGGGGAAGGAGGACTCTTGTCCTCTGGGAGTCAACATGGAGGCTCAGGGACCCACAGCATCTGCAGCTGTCTGTGTGCTTTCCTCACCAGGGAACATGTCCTCACACAAAGGGCTGAATGGGGCGTGTTCAGTGCACAAGTACACAGGAACCTTCGCTGGCCAGCCTGTCCACTTCAAGATGACATCTGTCTGTGGTCATGTGATGACCCTGGATTTTCTGGGTAAGATGACTGTTCCCCTCCTGTCCCTGTCCTATTGAAAGGAGCACTGTACAGCACTATCCAGGATCTAGTTAGAGCCTGTTTCCAATAGATCATGAAGTGGGTTAGCCAATGGGTAAAGTACCCATACCCATCTCTGCATGATGTGCCCTACCTTGTAACTAGGGTTGTGACAACTGAGAGGCTGAGCCTTTGTGAACTGTGAAGTGTGATTCAGTGTCTTCGTGGGTATGGTTTACAGGAAAGTACAACAAGTGGGATAAGGTGGATCCTGCGGAGCTATTCAGCCAAGCTCCAACAGAGAAAAAGGAAGCTAACCCCAAGCTGAACATGGTCAAGTTCCTGCAGGTATGTGAGGGAGTAAAAGCTCACCAAGGAGGCCCCTCCCAGCTCCCTATATCATAGGTGCCAACAGCTGTCTTGTTGCACCATTATTTGTGTCCTCGTCTACATCTTAGTACCCAAGACTTCTTGGTGGCAGCCCTGGACCCATCTTTATGCCCTTTCTGTGAGTACTCTCTGCTGCCCCACTATCTATGCCTGATTCCCTGTCCCAGACATCCTTTGGAGAACTTTTATAATGGCTCCGCTAAAGGGTAAATATGTATGAGCTAGAGAGATGGCTCAGAGGTTAGTGAAGAGCACTCACTGCTCTTCAAATGATCTGAGTTCAATTCCCAGCAATGACATGGTAGCTCACAACCATCTATAATGAGATCTGCTGCCCTCTTCTGGCTTGCAGGAATATATGCAGACAGAACACTGCACATAATAAATAAATAAATCTTTTAAAAATAAGTAAATAAATATGTAGACACTATTTTTAAAAAAACTAAAAAGTAAAGATAAATTTAAAGAAGAAAAAAGTATGGCCACATGATCCAAAACAACCACTATTAATATTTCTGCTCATTGAATGTTTAGGTCAGGGCATTAAAGTCATATTGTAGGAGAAAAAGAGGGTCAGTGAAAGTGGACAAGAAAAAATAATGGGGTTGAATATAATAAAAGTATATATATATATGTTTGAAAAATATTAAAAATAAAACCTTCAATAAATCCACTTTAATCCTTTATTTCCCTCTGGAAATTATGGAGCACATATGTTTTGTGGCCACATAATAAAAGTAAGTATTTTTAAATATCTATCATAGGGGCTAGAGAGATGGCTCAGTGGGTAAGAACACTTGCTGCACAAACATGAGAACCTGAGTTTGGATCCCAGCACCCATAGTGAGTACTATGGAGTGCAAAGGCCAAAGGATTACTGAGGTTTGCTGGCCAACCACACAACTCCAGGGTCAGCAGGAAACCTTGTCTTACAGGGATAAGACAAAATGGTAGAGCAAAATACCCAGAAACCTACTCTGTCCTCTGCCAGCAGGTTTATGCACCTGCACAGCCTTGCACATACACCATACCACACGCAGAAGTGTAGCTACAAATATTCTCTGTCCGTTGGTGCCCCTGGATCAAGTTTTCTCCACTGCCTGCTTAGAAAATAACCAGTCTGAGGCTTAATATTAATTACATACTCTTTGACCCACTAACTTAGGCTTCTTATTAACTAACTCTTACATCTTTAATTAACCCATTTCTATTAATTTGTATATCGCCATGAGGCTGTGGCTTACCAGTAAGGTTCTGGTGCCTTTCTTTTCTGGCAGCTACATGGCAACTGCCTGACTCTGCCTTCTTTCTCCCTGCATTCAATTTAGTTTTCCTGCCTACCTATATTCTGCCCTGCCATAGGCCAAAGCCTTTATTAACCAATGGTAATAAGACATATTCACACCATACAGAGGAGAATCCCACATCATCTCCCCATTATTGTCTAAGTAAAAAGGTTTTTAACTTTAACATAGTAAAATTACATATAACAAAACAGTTATCAAGCAAGAATTATAGTACAATATTTAATCCATTTCCATTTGGCAAATTAAGAAAGATACTCTATCCTGTCTAAGTCTAAAGTTCTATATCTAATTCATCTTCCATCACAACCAAGGAAAACTATTAATTATAACTATCTGCCTTCAACTCCATCAAAGACCCCAGAAGGACATAATATTACCCAAGTAAAAAGAAAATGCATTGTAAGCAACTTCAAAAGTTTAAAATTAACAGAGACATCTCACTGCCTGGACAGTCACCCAAAGTTCTTTTGTAACATTGGGGCATCCATCTTGAGCCTACAGGCCCATAGTATCTGGCCGACTTTTCCATGAAGCAGAAAATTTGAAAGATTGTTTCACCTATATTGACAGTTTATGTCCTGCAGAATGTCTGGACGCCTCTTTCATGAAGCAGGAACCTGAAGGACTGTCTTACCTTTAGGCAAGTTGAGCAGTCATTTTTCTGTGGGTCCTGAATGTCCAGTTTGTACAGCATACTATCCAGCAGTCCAGGCAAGAGCAGTTTCTTACCCAGATGGCTAGCAAACTCGTAAGGAGCCTCTTTGATGCCTCCTGAAGTAATTGGCACTTCCAGAAGCAGACATGTCTCACTGTCAAGAAAAATCCAAGTTCTTAAAACCTTTTAAATGCCGTATTCTGTAGGTCTTTGAAGTGTTGAAGATTATCTTACTGAAATATATCTCTGTACATCTAGAAACCCTAACTAACATGACTACAAGTTTGACTATTATAAATGACTATCTATTAATCCACATTTTTGGATTATACATTACATTTTTTTAAATTATTTATCATTTATACAATGTTTGGTCTGCATACCAGAAGAGGGACCCAGATCAAATTATAGATGGTTGTGAGCCACCATTTGGGTGCTGGGGATTGAACTCAGGACCTCTGGAAGAGCAGCCTGTGCTCTTAACNTCCCTGCATTCAATTTAGTTTTCCTGCCTACCTATATTCTGCCCTGCCATAGGCCAAAGCCTTTATTAACCAATGGTAATAAGACATATTCACACCATACAGAGGAGAATCCCACATCATCTCCCCATTATTGTCTAAGTAAAAAGGTTTTTAACTTTAACATAGTAAAATTACATATAACAAAACAGTTATCAAGCAAGAATTATAGTACAATATTTAATCCATTTCCATTTGGCAAATTAAGAAAGATACTCTATCCTGTCTAAGTCTAAAGTTCTATATCTAATTCATCTTCCATCACAACCAAGGAAAACTATTAATTATAACTATCTGCCTTCAACTCC
The DNA here is from genome assembly GCA_001685075.1 of Bramus lutescens. Taxonomy (NCBI): domain Eukaryota; kingdom Metazoa; phylum Chordata; class Mammalia; order Rodentia; family Cricetidae; genus Bramus; species Bramus lutescens. Next base: position 50,525 of record LOEQ01005149.1, read on the forward strand.
ATCAAAGACCCCAGAAGGACATAATATTACCCAAGTAAAAAGAAAATGCATTGTAAGCAACTTCAAAAGTTTAAAATTAACAGAGACATCTCACTGCCTGGACAGTCACCCAAAGTTCTTTTGTAACATTGGGGCATCCATCTTGAGCCTACAGGCCCATAGTATCTGGCCGACTTTTCCATGAAGCAGAAAATTTGAAAGATTGTTTCACCTATATTGACAGTTTATGTCCTGCAGAATGTCTGGACGCCTCTTTCATGAAGCAGGAACCTGAAGGACTGTCTTACCTTTAGGCAAGTTGAGCAGTCATTTTTCTGTGGGTCCTGAATGTCCAGTTTGTACAGCATACTATCCAGCAGTCCAGGCAAGAGCAGTTTCTTACCCAGATGGCTAGCAAACTCGTAAGGAGCCTCTTTGATGCCTCCTGAAGTAATTGGCACTTCCAGAAGCAGACATGTCTCACTGTCAAGAAAAATCCAAGTTCTTAAAACCTTTTAAATGCCGTATTCTGTAGGTCTTTGAAGTGTTGAAGATTATCTTACTGAAATATATCTCTGTACATCTAGAAACCCTAACTAACATGACTACAAGTTTGACTATTATAAATGACTATCTATTAATCCACATTTTTGGATTATACATTACATTTTTTTAAATTATTTATCATTTATACAATGTTTGGTCTGCATACCAGAAGAGGGACCCAGATCAAATTATAGATGGTTGTGAGCCACCATTTGGGTGCTGGGGATTGAACTCAGGACCTCTGGAAGAGCAGCCTGTGCTCTTAACCTCTGAGCCATCTCTCCAGTCCTATACATTACATTTTTAAATGAGCTGTATAAACATAATACCTTAAATAAGAGTAAAAATATACATATAACAAAATTGACCTTAAATTTATATCAATAAACCAAAGTCCATGCCAATGTATTCATTTCTATCACAGAAGGATCGATCATATTGTAATTATAATATTTTGATCTAACAATATGATAGTTCTGAACCAAAATATTTTCTGAGTTCTAAGATAGCCTCACTTCAGACAGCTTCTTGCTCAGCCCAGGCTTGGTCCTCCAACTGGAAGCTCAGTACCTGGCTTCATCTCCTGTCCCCAAAGGGGAATGTTACAGAGATGCTTGTCAATGTGTGCTTTGTGACAGGTGGAGGGCAGAGGCTGTGACTACATCGTGCTGTGGCTGGACTGTGACAAGGAAGGCGAGAATATTTGCTTTGAGGTGAGTGTGGGGAGCACTCTGGTTCCCTTTAGACCTTTTCCTCACCCTTCCTGACCTGAGTTTGTCACTATTCCTGAGGCTAGCATAGGGAGTATAGTGGCTTTTAAAACAAAAGTCTTCTCCCACTCTCTGTTTCAGAACATCTGTAGCTACTTTAAAATGCATAGACCTAAGGCTGGAGAGATGGCTCGGTGGTTAAGAGCTGCCCTTACAAAGGACCCAGATTTACCATCTATAACTCCCAGTTCCAGAGCATCTGATGCCCTCTTTCTGACCTCCCAGGGTGCCAAGCATGCACATGGGGCACATACATACATACACATAAAGTTAAATAAATAATTATTTTTTAAATTCATAATCTAGATGGTTCCTTGCTTGCTACCAAGTCTAACAACCTGAATTCAGTTCCCAGAGCCCCACGTAGTAAGAGAAAGCCAACTCATGAAAGTTTTCCTTTGACCTCTACATTCACACCATGAAACATAAACACATACACATACCAATAATAATAATAACATTATTATTATTATTGTCACCATTTNTATATATAATTTTTTTTAAAGCTCCGTTCTGGGCAGGTACAAGTTTCATAGTTTTCAGTGTTTGCCTAGCTCCATGCCTGTATCCTCTACAAGAGCAAGTGCTCTTAACCAAGGAGCCGTCCCTCCAGCCCCAGGTCTCACCTCCCACCTTCACATGTCCTCTGCCCTACTTATCCTTGGGAGCCCTGCCTGTAGGGAGGCTGCTGAAGGTTTTCCATGTGCCCTCTGTAATGACACCTTAATGCTGCTGGCTATGCCTGCTATTCCTACTAGTGCCCCTCGTGCTGTGGCTCCATGCAGATCACCTCTGTGTCCTTATGTTCCAGCCCTCCCTGGGAATTGACACACAAGTGCAGATGGTTCCAGTAAAACAGGAATTCAGGGTACCCAGCATTCTCGTATAGCTCTCTTAGCAAACTTAATTCTGTACCATCCCTTCTCAGATACCTGATTCTCTTCTTTCCCTGTCCACCTCACAGGAGTATGCCCTCTAGGGCTATAAACATGGGTCCTGCTTTCCCTTAATGATGTCACTGCATGCCCCAGCTTCTCTGGTGGCTTTCCTCCCTCTGTATAGCCTAAGCCTCAATTCCAGGGCCACATAGCTCCCACACATACATAAGGTTTGCCGTAACCTTCCCATTCTTACACATTTTCTCTTTTCCTTGTCTTTTCTCCTGTCATGTAAAAATTCTGCCTATCTGGGCTGGAGAGATGGCTCAGAGATTAAGAGCACTGACTGCTCTTCCAGAGGT
>LOEQ01005149.1:67071-79441 GCA_001685075.1 Bramus lutescens
ACATAATAAATAAGATAAATATTAAAAAAACATTCCCATGACCCTCTCATATAAAAATAAAACAAGTAAACACGTGACCCAGAAGACTGTGCCTCTAGTCTCTGATGAGTGGCCAGTCCTAAGCAGTATGTAGCCACATCCCTGCCCTGTGGCTGATCATACAAGTTTAATTTCTGAGCTTTGTGAAGCAAGGGCAGCTTTCTGCCTACTCAAGACCGAGAAATGAAGCAACTCACTCGCGAATGGGGCACATTTCCTCGCAAGAACAAGAGGGCTAAGAGGCCGCCAGGGGGCAGCAGGGGCCCACTTGATGCCTGACTGCGCTTGCGCAGAGCCTGCGGCGTCCCTGGACGGGAAGTAGGCGGGGCCGGCCCAGAGCAGCTCGTGGGGAGCACTGCGGCAAGCTGGCAGGTGAGGCCCCCGGGGTGCTACGGATGAAGGGCGAGGGTGGAAGACTCGGACTATGCTAACGGTCAGGTAGGGGCATGAGGTGCACAAGGGTGAAATGAGACTGAGGACGAAATGGAGAGACGAGAAAGCGCTAAGGCCAAGACGGGTTTCGGGTGCCCGAACCCGAGAGACATGGGGTTAGCAGTGAGCAAAATAGCGGGGCAAGCAGCCTGGACCCTGCGGAACAGAGGCAAATCATGGGGAACTAGGGACACAGAACTGGGAATCCATTGACCCTATGGGGTTGTGACTGGAACCGAGGTTCAGGAGGGTGCTGAGCTGTGAGACCAAACAGTACCGAGGGGTGACAGTCCTCCGTTTTCTAGGATCTCTCAACCCCCCACCCCCGCCCAAACATAAGGGCCAGGCCCATGGCCTGCCCTCAGCCCTCCCAGAGAAGGCCCCCTCTGGGACCACATTTTCATCCGGAATGCTGCGCCCCTGATTGTGTTTAAAGCTGGTGTTTTAGTTAACGCCTGGCTTGGAGGCTGGGACTGAACCCCGTTAGCTAGATTGCGATAGAGCCTAGGTCATGAGAGCCTGGGGCTCCACCATTACAACTATGTGGTCTCAGGCTGAACCCCTAAGCAAAGGCACCAGGCTGTAGGAATTTCTGCACAGAGACTAACATCTAGGGAAGGCCCAGCGGAAGGCGGTGGTCTCCTCCACCAAGGCCTTCTACTTGGAGGTCCCTTAGTAACAGATGTCTTCACAGTATGCCCTGGAACAAGTTCTGTGAACTATTCCCACCTGAGGAACTGAGCGCGAGCCCTTCTCTACCTCATGGACTCCATACCCATATCCATCCCTCCCATAGTCAAACTTCACTTTTTCTCTGCAAAACCATCGGGTGAAAGTGGCCAAGTCACTGCACATCAGAGGCCTCAACTGAGTCCTGCCTTGGTCATATCTCTCATTTGTGACTCAAGAGTAGTACTTTCCCCCAGCTCTTGTTTTCCTCAGCTGCAGTGTGGCCTGATGACATGCACAGTTCTGAGAGGTAGACAGAACAAACAATTGTTTTAAAAACCATAAACCTTCCACAACAGATTAATTTTCAGAATTCCTTTGTGATGTCACCTGGAGCCAACCTTGTCTTTGCTATCCAGTGTGCTAAGGGAATGCTTTTGTTTCCTGTCTGATAGCTTCAGGCTGCGTATTCCATGGTCATTCGGTTTTGCTGAGCTCTGATCCATTGAAAAAATACTAACCCTTTAAAAAGAAAAATGGCTGCATAGTAAAATGGCTATCCTTGTTGTGTCAAAATGACCCGTTAAAGATAGCTAAAGTGGGGGATGGCAGAATGACCCGTTGAAGATGGCTAAAGTGGGGGATGGCAGAATGACCTGTTGAAGATGGCTGAAGTGGGGGATGGACATGACTGGGGTAGAGAGCATCCTGAGCTTGCACAGGGCTCCAGGTTGAATCTCTAGCACCACGGAGGAAAAAAATATTCTTAAAGTGTTTTTCTGTGTTCTTTTGAGTTTTTTTAAGACAGGGTCTCATGTAGTCCAGGCCGGCCTCCAGCTCATAATGTAGCTAAGAATGACCTCGAACTTGTTGTCTTCCTGCCTCCATCTCCCGTACTAGAATTGCAGGTGTTCACTACCACATCCAGTTTCTAGATGAACCCAGGACCTCAAGGCAAGTAGCTACCAACCGAGCTACACTTCCAAGCACCACCCGCCCTTTGGTTTTTTTGTTGATTGGTTGGTGGTTTTTTATTTATTTATTTTCCTGGTTTGGTTTGGTTTTTAATACAGGGTTTCTTTATGTAGCCCTGGCTGTCCTGGAACTTAACTCTGGAGACCAGGGTAGCCTCAAATTCACAGAGATCCACATACCTCTGCCTCCCAAATGCTGGAATTAAAGGAGTGTGCCACCACTGCCCGGCTTGATTTTCTTCTTTTTTGAGACAGGGTTTCACTCAGTATAGCCCAGGCTGGCACCAAACTGGTAGCAATTTTGCTGTTTCACTTGCCCAAATGCTGGAATTATAGTCATGAACCACCATGTGAAGCTAAAGTGATCATCTTTAATGTATATTTTACCACACTATTTATAATAATCATTTTTAAATATAAATAAAATCTTTTCCATGTATGAAGTAAAAGATTGGTTAAGCTCTAGAATGATTTACACCAAACTGTACCTAGCAGTCAATCACAAATAGAGAAATGAGTGCTGGGTCTAGGGATGTAATTGCTGCTGGACTGCTTTCCCAGCACACATGATCAACCCCAGTGCCACATAAACCAGATGCAGTGCACACCTAGGATCCCATCCATAGAGAGGTAGAGGCAGGGTGAGCTCAAGTTCAGGGTCTTAGGAGCAGCTGCCAGCTCGTAAGTCCCTGAACCAGGAGGAACCAGCCAAGTGTCACATTTGTCCAAATCAGTCAAGACTGTGCAGCTATGGGAGTCAGGAGCTTGGTGTCCCTCCCCACAGGTCTTTGCTTAATGACTTGCACACACTCATGCACATGTCCCTCTCATCCTGAGCCGTTTGCTACTGTGAGGACACCATTGGAGTCAAACGGCCCCACACCAGGCCCAGCACTTCTGTTCTACCCCACCGCTGTTCTCCCCAGACTCCTTTGCCCAGCTGATGACTACCAGACAGCTGCTGCTCTCTCCTCCAGTGACTCCAGTGGTGCCATGCCCCTTGCCAGTCCTTCCTGCTGCTGTCTGAGCCTTTCTGTCCACTCTGGGGCTCCCAGAACTTGGTTGCTTCATGTAGCTTGGAAAGGTATGCAGCAGATTTGGGGGTTTGTCAGAAAGAGGGAAAGCAAGAACAGATAGTACTCTTATCCTATGCCTCAGCTAGACCCCAGAGAAGGAAAACTGTAGCCTAGTTCTTCACCATGGCCTAAACAATGCAGAATGGCTGCTGCAGGCAGAATTTCTCTGGGCATACTGTCTTTCTAGTGGAAGTAAACAGCCAGTACCGTCCCTGAGAGTAAGCCAGCAGAGGAAAGCAGAGTTTTACTCAAGAATGTGAGCATGGTGTCACATTGTGTGCCTTGCTACCCAGGCCCCACCCAGCATGCATGGTGCATATAGCCTTGGGGCTCATAACGGGTCCTGAGCATGGAGCATAGGGCACAGGGCAGTGAGAGCAGGCATATAGCCAGGTTCATTTAAGGCTTTGATCTAGAGTGCTGCAGTGCAAAGAGGATGAGCCCAGCCTCCACGGGAAACGTAGATGTGAGGAAGGGCTCCAGATGCAGGAAGCTGTCCAAGGCCAAAGGTTAGAGGCACCTGCCTTCTGGAACATCTAGCAGATACAGTGGCAGGTAGGGTGATGCTGTGGGTAGGGTTTCACTGGTTGGGGCTTTCTGTGTACTCGGGTGTGACTGTGCTGTCCTTTCTCTTTGATCCTCGTCAAAACTTTGTGTTAGCCCATTTAGCACTGCTGCAGATTTTGGTCCTGTAGAATTGCACAGAATAATCCAAATGCTTGTCACTTGCTTGGGAATGGCTTTGCAGTGTTCATACATACTTCTGACCCTGCATACTAAAAGGCTAGACCAGTTGGTGAGTGGAGTAGTGTGACACTTGGCCTCGTCCTCTTGGAAATTAATTCCATCTCCTTGTCTCCATGTTCTGTAGCTCTGCCTGTGTACAAACTGCCTACTACCTCTGCCCTCCATCTCTCCAACCCCTAGCCCAGGCCCAGTTGGTTCTTCTTTTCTTTCTGTCTTGACTTTGGGTCAGAATGTGTCTGTCTTGTTCCCATCCGGATCTTTCCTTCTTTGCTATCTTTTTACCTGCTCACTCTTTGTAACCCAGGCTACATTTTAACTTGTAAGTAAATGTGAGTGTAGACAGTGAATTTTAACTCTGTCAACATAACCTTCAATAAAAAGTACTGTATTTTTTTTACAAAGCTACTTTTAATACTTTGGGGTATGCCCCATAGGAATAAAAAAAAAAACCACACTGGGAAAGGGTAACCCCTGACCTCCAAGGGGAAGAAAGGAAACACAAAAAGGACCTGCAGCCTGCAGAGTCAAGACAAAGGGAATGTTCCAGAACCTATGAGCGTGATGGGACTGACTCCATACACACAAAGGATGGGAAAGTTGAACACGAAGCTTCTTGGGGTCCTCCTTTTCATTCGCCTTTTTCCTCTTCTACTGCATCATCTCCAAGTCCCTTAGCTTGCAAGTGGCAGCAGAGAGCTTGTCATCTCTCATTCCCTTAAGCTGAGCTGTTCTGCTTGATCATACGTCTGTAACTTGACCTAACTTGGATTTTGCTTTGTAGACCAGAATGGCCTCAAACTTGAGACAACCCTCTTGCCTCTGCCTCCTGAATGCTGGGATTACAGTCATATGTCACCACCAGCCTACAGCTTCTTTTTGTGTTTCTTTTTAAAACAGCTTAGCTCTTGATTGCAGCCTCTGAAAGAAGAAAGAGGAGTTGTGTTTTGTTTGCTTATCACTTGTATCAGCTACTTTTCTTGTTGCAGAAGAATAAATACTTCACAGAGGGGATTTCTGGAATGAAGTGTTTACTTTGGTTTTCAGTTTCAAGGAATACAGTCCGTGATGGCAACATAATCTTGAAGAGGCAGCTGGTTATATTGTGTCCACAGTGAGGAAACAAGAAATGGATGCTGGGCTCAGCTAGTATACTTCATTTATTTAGGATAGGACTCCGGCAGATAGAATGTTACCACCCGTGGTTGCAGTTGGCCTCACTTCAGAGACTCCCAAACAGACAGGATTTGTCTTTTCAGTAATCTAATCCTGTCAAATTGACAATATTAACTGTCGAACCACACCTTTCCTTTTGTACCCTAAATACTATTTTGACTAACATGATATTGGAACCCCTCTCACATTGACTTCTCTTTTTGGGTTTTGTTTAGTTTTGCGTTATTTGAGACAATCCCCTGTATCCCAGGTTAACCTGTGACTCTGCAGGTAACCCAGGGTGGTCTTGGAGTTCTGATCCTCATGCCCCTACCTTCTCAGTGCAGGATCACAAGTGTCCACCTCCACACCCAGTTTATGTTGTGCTGGGGTTTGAACCCAGGGCTCTGTGCATGCCAAGCAAGCAGTCTACCAACTGAAATGCCTCTCCATCCCCTCTTTGTGTTTTATACTCCTTTTTTGTACTAGAAACTTTGTTACAAGTAAGGACAGCCTTGCTGCGGCTGTGCTTTGAGTTGTCCTGGCTTCCTCAGCCCTGTTTCACACCTCAGCCCTCCCTCACAGCAAAGCTTAGAGACACCCATCTGTGGTCGTCCTAAGACTGATGGTTCTAGAAGTCTCGCCTGTCTTTCCACCTGGCCGATTTGGTAGTTAGAATCTGGAAAGCCTCCAAGAGGGAGATGGACTGTGGAGCTGCTCTCCAGCTTCTCCTGCCTAGAACTTGGGGTGCTCAGATCTTAGATCCATTTCATCACCGTAAAGATCACCATTTGTTCCTTCTGATGGTAAACACATTGAACTCTTCCTAATGAAAGTTCCTAAGCTAGAATATTAAGAACTCCAAAAGGTGCCACATCCTTGGGGTGTTAAGTGAGTGGACAGCTCCACCAGGCCTGCTGTGTACCTGGCAAAAATCAGTGACTGCAGAGAGGGGACCTGTGTGAGCAGATGCTGGCAGGGAGGCTACCTGCCCAGGTGTGATAGGGGGTGGGGCTTTGTCCCAACACCAAGGGGAGCAGGGGAGGGAGGAACCAAAGCACATCATAGGAGGTCATAAAAGAAAGACAGAAGAGGTTGATGTGTGGCCCGATGATACTGGGCTTGTCGTGCATGCATGAGAAAGAAAAATCAAGACAAGTACTATTTGAGGCTGGATGATCGTAAAGGAAGATAGGAGTCCATTTGGGCTATCAGGTATCTAAAGAGGTGACAGACTAAAGAAGCAGCCTGCAAGGCTTGGACATTAAGTATAGAAAGGCTGGTTGGCCATGCTGGAGGTGACTCTGAGCCAAATGAGAACTAAAATCCACCCCAGGGAAGAGGGCAGGGTACAGCTATTGACATGCGAGAGTCTTGGGTACTGGGTATTTTGTGGACCTCAAATCTGAAAGGGCTGGTGTGGGTAGTGACAGTCTGAAGCTCAGGCAGGAATTCCTCCAAGTCCTATCCTTATCCTGAGACCTTGGTCAAGGGACCACCTTCTCCAAATCTTGGTGAAATGGGGATTTAACCTGGCTCTGCAGAGCTTGGGACCCCACCCAGGACCTGGCAGCTACAGAGTCCTCAGTGTCCATAAAGATGTGGGAAGAGGCTGGAACCCATGTCCCCAGCTTCAGGAGCCTGAGGTGTTCTAGACCCTTGGCTCACACTTCCTATTAGAGAGCAATGAAGAGACCTGACCGTGTCCCAAAGGCCCCTTATCCCTGACTAGCCTCTGCTTCTCCCATCAGGCAGCCCCAGAGGTACCTGGGGAGCCCTTGCTCCTAGTTCGCTCTAGCTCCCAAATAACAATGCACTTGTCAGCCCCTGTATGCTGGCTCTTCTGTTTCCTACCATCTCTACAGCCTGGCATATGTTCCTTTCTGCCAGCTGGTCAATTATTACCACGCTAGCATCACTTCTTCCCTGGGCCCTCCTGGCTACTGGCATTCTGAGTTCTGGTTAAATGTTGACCTGGTCCCAGTGTCCCTCTCCTGCTTGCCTCCACTCTTGCCTGCCACTCTGCAGGGAACATGCATTCCCTCTATCCCTTATTTGAGATGTCTCATGCCCTGCTTCTGATACCATCTCCTGAGGCTGTACTCTGTGCATGTGTGTTTCTCTACTTAAACCCGTGTCAGATACTAAAAGCTGTGTTCTTTGAACTGTGAGGCCCACAGCTTGTTGAGGTACCTGCCTCGCCTTGCTTCCTGGTGAAAGAGACAAAGCGGTGTACCTGTGCTCCTCATCATGCAGAAATTGTCACCCTGATACTCTGACATCTCTCCCCAGAGTGAAGACCTGACTGGGGACCATCTCACCCCAGCCTAGCTGCAAGCCCCCCGGGATGCACTGGGCATGGCCTCTGGAGCCTCACAGAACAGCAACCAGATGGCTTGTGACAGCGAGATCCCAGGCTTCCTGGACACCTTCCTCCAAGACTTCCCAGCCCCACTGAGCCCAGAGAGCCCTTTGCCATGGAAGGTTCCAGGGACAGTACTGAGCCAGGAAGAGGTGGAGGCTGAGCTAGCTGAACTAGCGATGGGCTTCCTGGGCAGCAGGTAGGCCTGGGCTACCGTAAAAGGGAGAAGCTTGATGGGAAGGAGCAGAGTGCAGCATTGTATGTCAGGTGCTGACCTGGACCTAAGTCAAGAGAGTGGCATGGCCACCCCTTATCTGTAGCAGCACATTCTGGTAGAGCCAAAAAGTGCAGAGTGATGGGCCCTGTCACTCGGTGCCTTTTTCTCCAAAGCAAGCACTCAGAAGCATGGACCATACCACTGCTTTGTCGTTCAGTTTTGCAGACAGAAGACTCATTCAGCATAGATCTTAGCAATCTCAGCATGTTTGGGGAAGGGGCATTTTTGAATTTCTTTTTTTTCCTTTCTTTATTAGGTCAAGAACTTCCACCATCTTATTTAAAGGAAATGCTTTATTGTTTCTCATCACTGTATCACTACCCAGTGCTTTACAGCTATTGCTAGGTAAAATGAGGGCCTTCTGAACGCTGTGGTTCTAAGACAGCTGCTGAATGGCTAATGGATAGGTACGCTGGACAGACATGGTTACTCTTCCCAGAAGACAAGCACCTGGCTAAGTACCATGCTGCTCAGAATAGTACACCTGCTTAAAGGTATTTATTTCTTATTGCTGCAGGTGGGTTTTTTTTAACTAATTTTATGTATAAGCATTTTGTCTGTACATACAGATATGCACCACACGCCTGCCTGCAGATGGTTGTGAGCCACCCTGTAAGTGCTGGGAACAGAACCCAGGTCTTTTGGAAGGACAGCAAATGCTCTTAACCACTGAGCCATCTCTCCAGACCATGCCTTTTTTCCACTTAATGTTTTCAACTCATTGCTAAAAGTAATTGAAGAAACAGAAAGTACAATTTTGAGCTAAGGATACGCCTGTGTAGATGTCTGTGGCCACAGTCACAAAGTAGTACTCTCGAGGCAGTGAAAACAGAAGCTTGTCCTTTGACAGGTGTGAGGGCCAGATCCAAATTCAAGCTGCAAACAAGGCCTTGCTTTCTCGGAGGCCATGGGGGAGATTGTTCTAGTATTCTTTCTTGTAGTAACTGCTTGTGCTCCTTGGCTTGTAGTCACCTCTTGGTACATGCCTTTATTATCAAGTGGCATTCTCCCTGCCCGTGTGCCCTCACTATTTTAATCTTCACTTTGTATGGGTATGAGCAGTGTATATTGGAGAGCAGAGGACAGTCTTGGGTATCAGGGCAACAATCCACCTTCTTTTTGAAGCGGTCTCTCATTGGCCTGAACTTCACCATGTAGGCTGGGCTAGCTGGCCCTCAAATTTCCAGAGATGCCCATGTCTCTCTGCCTCCCATCTCACCGTCACTGCGATTGCAGGTGTGCAGCCTTACACTCAGATACTTACCTGGCTTTTGAGGAATCTAAGCACGTGTCTTCATGCTTGTTTCACCGACTGAGCTAGCTCCCCGGGTTCCTCTCCTTTTAGGCCTCCCTCCTTGGAGGACACTAGCCACGTTAGATATTGGATTAGAGGCTGCGCTTTCCCAGAATGGCAGTAATTGCATTTATAAAAGCTGTAATTCTAGATCAGGTCACATTCTGGGTCACTAGGGCTTAGGTCTTCATGCCTTTGTTGAGGGGGACACAACCAAACCAATTTAGGTGCTCAGAGCTAAGTCCTGTTTCTGCCCATTTTTAAGACAGAGGTAAGTAAGCTACAAGATTGGCTTCATGGTCTGGGCAAGGCTGGGCCACATATAGCTTTTCAAGCCTGGACAATCCAAGAGGCAACTGTCGCTGTCCCATCTCCCAGATGAAAGGTGTGCAGGCGTGTGGTCCAGCCACTCTGCAGACTGGGAAGAAGAGAAGTGGTTTTGTGAGGGACTGTAATCTGTCCCCTGGGCTGGCCCTTGTGGTCCTTCCCCTTCAGTTATCCACTGGCTGCTGTCAGTCAAAGGGGTAGCTCATGGAGGCCAGAGGACTTGCAGGTCATACAGCATCCATACTCGCCTGGCTGTTCACTCACCAGGGGAATGAGCCCACGACTCTTACTGTCAGCATTGCTCATGACTCTTCTGTAGATCTCCCAAAGCTAGAACAATGTCCAGCCTCGGCATATTGTCACCTCAGTGTCCCCTGAGGATGTACTTTCCTTGCCTCCTTGCTGCCCATCAGCTCCATCTCTACTCACCCAGCAACAGTTGCTAGGACCCTAGCACAGTAGACAACGCACAGTCTGCTTCAGAGCCATGTCCACCCTGGACCCCACAGGCCCAGGAGTATCGCTCTATGATCGCGTCATAAGCATGTGGTGTTGCTACTTAATTTGGGGAAAGTATTTTGGAGACAGGTGTTATAAATTAACTCATACCCAGGGTGAGAAAGAACTGACCACTTCATGGTCAAAAGCCTTGAGTACAGGAAGTGAGGGAGGGGGACAGAGAAGCACAGCCACACTTGGGAGCTGCAGGGGTGAAGCAGTTAGGAGAGAGCAGCCACTGGATCTTCTACATAGACACAAAGGGCCTTGCTACCTGCAGGGCTCAGGAGTGTCCAGAAAGACAACCAAGTCCAGAAAGGCTGGGATGGCAAGGACACGGGGCCTGGGCTAGGGGTCAGTTCCTAACCACCAGGGGATGACAGGGCCTCTAAGCTGTGTGTAGGTTCCCAGGTGTAGGTGGTGCCGAGGAAGGACTTTCCTAGGGAGACCTGGATGGGAAGAGCTGGTGTTGCTTTACAGCAGTGAGATGGGAGGGGAGGACTGAAAAGGCTTTGATGGCTGCTAGCAACAGCAGACAGCCCAGGGATGGCCATAGCCGGAGCTATGTTTACTCCTGATGAGGGACGAGGGAGGAGCACAGAGCCCCAGGTCAAAACTCGTTTGAGGTACACACAAGTGGTCAGTGATAGGCAAAAACCCTGCATTAAAAGTTGGATGGGCCAAAAGATGGTAGTGGGAGCCAGGGGAATGGGCGACACCATGGCAACAGTGTCTTCCAGACACAACAGGACTGATGTACAGTAGTCACAGGGCCTGCACAGGTTCAAGCCAGATGGGGTCCCAGTGCTGAGAGGGGAAGTGGACATGGGCTTCCAGCCCTAACAGGATGCTATCTCCAGTTGACAACCACTTGCCCAGGAAAAATTAGTTTTCTCCAATGGAGTCTCACTAGGCTACAAACAGACTTACAGGCAGACCCATACCCAGCTATAGACAGCCAACACAATGGTATTTTTGTAGATTTTTTTGTGTCTCATATTGCTTTGTTTGGGCATTTTTTTTTATCTTACTGACTGGCCTTTTGCTTGTGTAACATGGTTTCTGATTTTGTATTTTTTAATGGTGTGTGTGGTATGTGTGTATGTTTCTCGTACTTTTTCTTTGGGTACTGATATTTTGTTTGCTTTTTATTGTCCTGATTGTTTTCTAAAGAAAGAAGACCATGGAATTGGATGGAGGGGAGGAGATTGGGAAGGAATAATCATGACCAAAATATTGTATTAAAAAGTTATTTTAAATTTTAAAAAAATTAAGAAGATGGATGGGGTGGCACAGAACCCAAGGACCTGCTTAGGCCCTGTGTGCATCCAATAAACAAACCATAAGTGTACCATTAAAATTTAGTACAATCCAGGTGTAGTGACACACACCTTTAATCCCAGCACTCGGGAGGCAGAGGCAGGTGGGTCTCTGTTCCATGCCAACCTAGTCTACAAAGCAAGTTCCAGGACAGTCAAGGCTACACAGAGAAACCCTGTCTCAAAAAAGAAAATAACAAACAAAAATTTAGCACAGAACTACAGGTCTGTCTTCTAGCCCTCCACATGGATTTGTTTGTTCTTTTCCAGCATTTTCTTATGTGTGGGCACGGGCATCACCATTACCTGTGATGTGAGCCTCATCCATCAGCTACATCGCATGCAATAATCCACATTTACCCGTGTGTGCCTGCTCTGTGCCTCACATACCCTCTTGCTTTGTTCATGTTCCCGTAACCAGTTTAGCATTGTGGGTGTAAAGGTCTTCTAATACATTGATCCATTGGCTCTTTTTTCGGCTTTTAAGTGATATTCCTCTGAGACCATCCGGAAGTCATATATCTGACCTTCTAGGCTTTGCACATTCTTTTTCCTTTCTTTTCCATTTATTCTGATCTCATTGTCACATCTTTAGGTCCCTGGGCAATATAAAACTTACACTGTAATTACCTAGACATCATTTTCATCCCGTTATAGTGTAGGCTCCTGGTAACCCTTGAGGTGGCCATGTCCTAGGCACAGCCTCCTCCAGCCGAGTTGAAGAGCTCCACTCCCAGACTCAGAGCTTACATCTGTGGTGCAATGACAGGGCTGAGGGCCTCCAGAGCACATCCCTGGGTGGGTCCCTGGAATAAGGTAGAAGCCTTGTCCAGGAAGGAAGTGCTTGTGGCTAGAGGCCAGGCATTGTCTGTGTCTCCATGGCTGGAAGCTGCCTCCCTGCCCCCATCAAATGCAGCAGGCAGCAGGCAGGAAGCATGAGCATGACCTCACCAGATGAGCAGGTACCCCTTCCCTGCCTCCGAAGGAAAGCCCAGCGCCTGGCAGGAAATGCCTCACACGCAGAGCTTGTTCTCATGTCTTGACTTCGCCCAGATGTACTCTTCCTTATTTGGGGGCAGGGAATATGGCAGGAGTGGGTCTCAGCAAGCTAGGCAAGTGCTTTACCGCTGAACTGCGCCCCATCTTGGCTGGTCGTCTTTCAAAGGCACTTCAGAGGCCGCTCCCTGAGTCTCTCTCTCTCTCT
>LOEQ01005150.1:10183-26225 GCA_001685075.1 Bramus lutescens
CTGGCCTATCAAGAGGCCAAGGCAGTTTCTTTATTAACCAATGAAAGTAACAGAAACATTCGGAATTGATTTCATGATATGTCAGAACTTATAAATAAACAGTTTAAAGATTGATGCATGAACAGAGGTGAAGCTTCCTAATTGTGTAAGGTAGAAAGCACAGGGCAATTACACAGAAAAGAAAAGCACTGGGTGAAATAATAAAGATTCTAGGTTGGCATTGTGAGAAGAAATAAGGGCACAGAGCTGGAATGCCCTGGTCAGTTTCTTCTAGTTCTACACAGTGATTCTCAAGCAGCCGCTAAAACGAAGTCTTTACCACACATAATAATAGGAACTTCCTGTGGGATTTCTGGCACAAGTATTTTAAAGAAAAGTTTTACTCAGAAATTATTCGGAAATGGCTAGAATTAATACCAAAGAAATGAAGATGTGAACACCATGTGATTTTTAGAATCTGTTGCAAAATAAAGTTTTGATAAAACTTGACCAGTTTTGGACTAGAGTTTACATTTTTTTCATAGTTTGTATGTGTCTTATTTCCTAAAAAAGAAATTTTATAACATTAAAGTTGAAAAATTCTTTTCTTCAACGAACTACCACAGAACGTATAAACAAAACAAACAAAAAACCCTATGTTGCTTACATGAGATGAGTTCCCAGCAACCACAAAAAAATGAAGGACAGCAATGGAGAGCTGTAGTTCCAGAGGTGGGGATGTGGAGGCAGGAGGATCCCTGAGTTTGCTGACCACCAGTCAAAACTATCGGCTAGCTCCAGGTTCAGAAACAGAGGCTGTCTCAAGAAATAAGAGGTAGAGGTGATGGAGGAAGATGCCAGGTGTTGACTTCAGGCCTCTATGCACACTTCACACACACACATGTGTACACACATGCACACACACACACCAAAATAGATAAATAAAATTTAAAAATTAAATAAAAAATTCTATAAAAGAAAAAGATTAATTATTGACAATGCTAGCCATTACTGGTTCTCTTTTCTTATAAAATGAAGTCAGAATAATTTTCTCAGGTTGAGAGAATACTGTTAAAATGGTCCTCCAATGGCAAGAGAGATGGCTTAGAAATTAGGAGCCCTGGCTCCTCTTCCAGCAAAAAAGAGTTTGATTCCCAGCACTCACATGGTAGCTCCAATGACAAGGGATCTGTTATCCTCTTCTGGTCTCTGAAAGCACTGGTTTCCCATGTAGTAAACAGGCCTACATGCAGGCAACACACTCATACATATAAAATAAAATAAAAATTAAAATATCAACAAAGGGGTCAAGACCTTGATGGGGATACCCACAGAAACAGCTGACCTGAGCTAGTGGGTGATCACTGACTCTGCACTGACACCTGGGGAACCCGCATAGGACCAAACTAGGTCCTCTGAATATGGGTGACAGTTGTGTGGTTTGGGCAGTCTGTGGGGCCTCTTGCCTTGGGACCAGGATTTATCCCTGGTGCTTGAACTGACATTTGGGAGATCATTCTTTTTAGAGGGATACCTTGCTCAGTCTAAATATAGGGGAAAGGGCCTTGATCCTGCCTCAAACTGATGGGTCAGACTTTGTTGACTCCCCATGGGAAGTCTCTCTGACGAGTGGATGGGGGTGGGTGGGGGCGAGGTGAAGAGAAAGGGAGGACAGGAGGGAGTGGGAACTGGGATAGATATGTAAAATGAAAAAAGATTGTTTTAACAAAGTGAACTAATTAATTAGATAACTTTAAACTATTTAAAATGTTTTTTTAATATGTCGATCACGCTAGGTAGGTGATACTGTTTATGTATCACATTCATGGATCCCTGTGGGTTAGATATGCTGCACTAATGAACTGTTATCACAACGTCTTATCATCGTTAAAATTGGTGACACCATGTCAAGCATGGAAATTCCAGATTGGAAGTCAGGTTTTTCAGCGGTGACAAGCTCAGAGACTCGTGGTCTTGAGCCTGCATCGTGCCATCCGTTCAGAAGTGACTCAGTGCCATCCAGCTGCAGAGAGAAGACAGAAAGCAGGGCGTGAATGATAGACGTGAGAACGGATGGCAGTTGCATGGATAAGCCTGAACATAGCCCACATCACTCCTATCCGTGTTCAGTTGGCCAAAGTCAACATATGGCACAAACTGCAAAGAAGACTGGGAAATATGGTTCTCCAGTGACTTAAGCAAGGGACAGTCTGGCGACTCCTTCCACCCTCAGCTGTGCCCTCGTCACCTGGGTTGTGTTCCAGCTGTGTTCTCCGCACTCCCTACTACTATGGTAGCATGTTAGCTTTGTCTCTATCTATCTTTTGCTGTTTCCAGCTCTGCAGTCCAGTTCCACTTAATAGTTATTGATAGAAATCCATAGAGCAAATCACCGGACCCCAGGTAAAGCAGTGTATTCAAATTTCCTAAATGGACGGCAGCTGTGGCAGGAATAAGCGTGGCCATTCAGAAACCATTAACTGGTTTTCTCATAAAGTTAAGCATTTCCTTTCTTCCCAGAACCTCACCCCCACCCCGAATATCTTTGTGCAGTGCCCAAACTCTGATTACCAGAAGCAAAAGGCATTACAAAAGCAAAGCTGGCCCTGAGAATGTTTTGAACATGGAGTGTTGTTTAGATAGAGCAAATCGTAAGCCCTGGTGTGCGAAGCTACTATACCAGTTCACTGTCTTTAAGTTCTTCTTATTCAACCCAGCATAACGCCTCTCAAAGCTCTTACTTTCTTCAACATTTTTCCTGTGCACATATACAAATATTTTTCACATTGATATTAATAATTAACTTATTCCTTCAGCATTCAAGTTTAAGAATCATGAAATCTATGATACTCATTATAAGGAAAGACTTCTTATATGATAATATTACAGGAAAACAAGGGCACTTAAAATGTAGATGGGAATATACTTTCTACATCTAAAGATACATATAGATGTATTTTCATTATTTATCCTACTCCAGAGTAGACTCAAGTCCCACCAAAGGCAATCAAGACAATAAAGTCCAGCACATTGCTTTGAGGTAGGACCAAAGCCCTCCCCAACATATCTAGGTTGACCAAAATATGCCTTCAAAGAATATGGGTTCTAAAAGGTCAGAACAAGCAGGAGGAACAAATTCTGGTCTCACTGCCAGTGGCCCCACAGTCTGTCCCAGCCATACAACTGTCACCCGTATTCAGAGGGCCTAGTTTGGTCCTATGCTGGCTCCCATCACCATCAGGCCAGAGTTGGTGAACTTCCATTACATCAGGTAAGCTGTTTCAGTGGGTATCTCTATCATGGTCTCAACCTCTATGCTCGTATTCGCATTCCTCCCACTCTTTGACTGGACATTGGGAGCTCAGCCAAATGCTCTGCTGTGGATCTCTGCATCTGCTTCCATCAGTTGTTGATGAAGATCCATTCTATGATGACATTTAAGGTAGTCATCAATCTGACTAAAGGGCAAGGCCAGTTCAGACACCATCTCCACTATTGCTTAGAGTCTTAGCTGGAGTCGTCTTTGTGGATTTCTGAACTAGAAAAGAACATCCCGAGTGAGGAAGCCCAGACCCAGAAAGATGTATGTACTCACTCATAAGTGGATATTAGCTGTAAAGCAAAGGATAAAGATCCTAGAGTCCATGATCCCAGAGAAGCTAAGAACCCTAATAGAAACATACATACATCCCCTCAGGAAGGGGAAATAAACAAGATCTCCTGAGAAAATTGAGAGTGTGGGGGTAGTGGAAGAAGGGAAGGTGGAAGGGGAGCAGGAAGAGAGAAGGGTTGTTGGGAATGGGATGGTTGGGATGGGGGAAGGACAGAGACAAACATCAAAGGAAGAGATATCTTAATTGTGGGAGCCATTATGGGGCTAGCAAGAAACCCACCATGGATTTAAAACCACCTAATTTCATGGTTTATGCCTTTTTTTCTTGTTGCTGTTTATCTGCTTTTAATGGAGAAGATCATGTCCAAAATTGTTTTATCAACTTTGTAAAACAGCTTAGAAGTAAAAGGGAGTTTTCATTTCCTTTGCAAATGATGAAGTGTTTTCACTGTTTTAAGAGAAGTAACTGTATTTGATTGCCAGTACATCAGATCCCAGACTGATGATTTTCTTCATTGAAAGAGACAAATTTTGACTGGCAATACAACTTCAAGGTTTTGTTGTTGTTGTTCATGAATAAGTCATTCTATGATTTTCTGATATAGAATAATTTTTCATACAAAGTTAACATGGCTAGGCCTATTGTTTTTGAATGAGTAGCATAAGAATTTAGCAAAGTTTAAGCTATCAAGAGAAGCTATCCCCTGTGACCTCAGAGGAACTCTGAGGCACAGGCTGCCACTGCACAGAGAGAACCAAAACTCTACCAGGGAACTCCTATAGCTTATAAATATCTTCAGTAATGTGTCAGGATACAAGATCAACTGAAAAAGGATCAGTAGCACTTCTGTATACAAATGACATAGAAGCTGAGAAAGAAATCAGAGAAACATCATCTTTTACAATAGCCACAAATAACAAAAAATATTTTGGGGTAACACTAAACAAAGAATTAGAAGATCTGTTTGACAAGAACATTTAGTCTTTGAACAAAGAAACTAAAGAAGATACCAGAAAAATTAAAAGACCTGCCATGCTCTTGTATAGGTAGGATCAACATAATAAAAATGGCAATCCTATCAAAGCAATCTATAGCTGCACTGCAATTTCCACCCAAATCCCAACAGAATTCTTCACTGACCTTGAAAGGACAATACTTAACTTCATATGGAAAAACAAAAAACCCACAATAGCCAAAACAATCCTGTACAATATAGAAATTTCTAGAGGCATCACCGTCCTTGACATCAAGATCTGTTTTGGAGCTACAGTAATGAAAACAGACTGGTATGGCATAAAAACAGACAAGTTCACAAGTGGAATTGAAGTGAAGACCCGGATAAATATTCACACACCTATAAACACCTGATTTTTGACAAAGAAGCTAAAATTATATAATGGAAAAAAAGCATCTTCAACAAATAGTGCTGGCATAACTGGATGTCAACATGGAGAAGGATGAAAATAGTTCCATATCTATCACCATGCACAAAACTCAAGTCAAAATGATTAAAGACCTCAATATAAATCTGACCACATTGAACCTGAGAGAAGAGAAAGTGGGAAGTACCCTTCAACACATAGTCACAGGAGACCACTTCCTAAATATAACACCAGTAGCACAAACACTTGAGAGCAACAATAAATAAATGGGACCTCCTGAAACTGAAAAGCTTCTATAAAGAAAAGGACGCAGTCAATAAGACCAAAGTGGAACCCACTTAATGGGAAAAGATCTTCACCAACCCCACATAGGGCAGAGAACTGATCTCCAAAATATATGAAGAACTCAAGAAATAGGTCATTAAAATATCAAATAATCCAATTAAAATATAGGGTACAGTAAAAAAAACAATAACATCTTGAAACTTGCATGAAAATGGATGAAACTAAAAGAAAAAACAAAACAAAACAAAAAAATCCATCTTGAGTGAGGTAACCCAAACCTGGAAAGATGAACGTGGTATGTACTCACTCATAAGTGGCTACTAGCTGTAAAACAAAGGATAATGAGCCTATATTCCACGACTCCAGAGAAGCTAAGTAACAAGGAGAACCCTAAGAGAAAAATATGTAGATCCTTCTGAGAGAAGTTGAGCAAACAGAATAGTCAGGATGGGGAAAGACAGAGACAGAGAGCAAGGAAAGAGGTATCTTGATTGAGGGAGCCATTATGCAGCTAGCAAGAAACCTGTCACTAGAGAAATTTGTAGGAATCCACCTTTCCTTCTCCTCCTACCCCCACATTCTCAATTTTCTCAGGAGATCTTCTCTATTTCCCCTTCCCAAGGGAATGTATGTATGCTTCTATCAGGGTACCCTTGCTGCTTAGCTTCTCTAGGATCATGGACTTTACAGCTAATATCCACTTATAAGTGAGTACATACTATGCTCATCTTTATGGGTCTGGGTTTCCTCACTCAGGATGTTTTTCTCTAGTTCAGGAAAACATAAAGACGACTCCAGCTAAGACTCTAAGCAATAGTGGGGAGGGTGCCTAAACTGGCCTTGCCCTTTAGTCAGATTGATGACTACCATAAATGTCATCATAGAGCCTTCATCCAGCAACTGATGGAAGCAGATTCAGAGATCCACAGCAGAGCACTGGGCTGAGCTTCCAAAGCCCAGTCAAAGAGTGGGAGGAGTGAGAACATGAGCATAGAGGTCAAGACCATGATAAGGATACCCTCCGAAACAGCTTACCTGAGCTAACAGGAGCTCACCAACTCTGGCCTGACAGTTATGGGAAACAGCAAAGGACCAAACTAGGTCCTCTCAATGTGGTAACAGTTGTATGGCTGGGGCAGACTGCAGGGCCACTGGCAGTGGCACCAGGATTTATCCCTACTGCTTGTTCTGGCTTTTTGGAAGCCATTCTCTTTGGAGGGATACTTTGCTCAGCCTAGATATATTGCGAAGGGCTTGATCCTACCTCAAAGCAATGTGCCATTCTGTCTCTGAGAAGTGGATGGGGGTGGGGGAGAAGGTGGAGGGCACAGGAGGAGGGAAGGAGTGGGAACTGGGATTTGTATGTAAAATGAAAAAAGATAGTTTTTTAAAAAATAATATAAAAAGAAATTAAAAAAGAAAAAGGATATCAAGAGGAATTGAACCCAGTTATTATTTAAGAGTAAATTGAGTTTTATAAATGGACTATATTCAGAAGGGCTTATGTCTACTGTCTTTCTGGACAACTGAGAAGGAGGACACATTTCATATTCCTTATGCCATTGGCTCTCTAGGCTCACACTGCATGTAAAAATTAAAAGTGTTCTCTTTAAAGAATCATATTGAGTTATACATTTTAGTTTCTGACTATGAGTCTTGGTGTTTGGATAGATATATGGTAGCTTTTTTTCTCCTGAAAAATGAAAACATCAAGTTTCAGCCATTAACGAATTCATTGGAAACTGGTATTCTTGAAAGTCTATGGCAAAATACCTATCATTTTTAAATCACATGACACTGTCCAATCCATAATATGGGGCATTAGCAATAGACAATAACTTCATTTCCTTTAAAGCTATTGTGTGGGTTGGGGGTTTATGATAATATATAGAATTGATTCTTTGTTTATATCCAACTGAAAACTTTTGTTTCAAGGCAAACAAACATTTGTGTACCATTTGATCACCCTCTAATTTTAACTGCAGAATTTCTTGTTAGGGGGTTAGGAAACTCAGTATAGCTCACTGGGCTCTACTTGAATTCGTGAATTACTGGTGGTAGTTTCAAAATACTAATTTGTTTTTTCTGTATATAGTTATCAGCCTGTGGGTAGATTGCTAATGATTAGGGATGTTATGAAATCATTTATCTCTTTGTCTAAAATATATTGGTGCTCTGATGGAAATAGAGGTGAAAAGGGTGAAAAGTGAGATTCACAGCCATGATTCCATGGTCTTCTTTTGGATGAAATGGATCAAAGTCCAAAATGAACACATTCCAATAAAAACTTCATCAATGACTGCCACCAGGATTGGGTGGGCCAATAAAGAAGAAAATGCTTAGGATGCTGGTTTTAGATTTGTGAGTACTGGATAAATAGGTGTGGTATATGGAAAATATAAAGAAATCAGAGATTTATTTATAGAAGAAAGAAACATAATTTTGTTTTGATTAAGTATAAGGATAACTTTGACAAGCAGGTATGACGCACATAAATGCCTGCGCTCTATGCGCTACCATATAGTTCGCGAACTTCGGGCAAGGGACTGGAGGTTGAAACATACAGAGACAGAGACACTAGTCACTGGTAAGAAGCCCTTTCATTCAATAGCACCATGGAGGCTTATATACCCAACACAGTCAAGTGGGCCAACAGGTGAAAACCCTATCCTCTGATCCTCAAGGCCAAGGCAACACGTGCTGTGCTCATGAAGCAGAGCTGGTAAACAACTTTGATACAGGTTTCAGTAACTCAGATCAGAAGGAAAGTAAAGATCTCTAGCGGGGAAGAGCAGCTGGAGGCCAGGACTCAAAATGGTCCCAATACAGGTAGGATTCAAGCCTGGAGTTTTAACTTTGTGAATTAACCCTGCTTAACTTTTGTTTCATTCTCTGGCTATAGATAAAGTATTCCAGCAAAGGGAGGGTTGAGTTTGAGATACCTGTAAAACATTAGAACATCAGAGAAGTGGTGGAGAATGAGACGATTGAGGCAAAGACAAAAGGTGTTGTATTAAGGAAAGTCAGGTTATAGATTAATGTGTACAGCAAGTGAGACAGATAGTCACAAAGACTCACAGTGACTAAATGCCATAGGGGAGAAATCTGAAGACTGTCTTCCATATACTTGGTCATGTGGAGGACACGTGGTGCTTTTGCTCTGGGTTTGTTCTGTGGAGCAGTGTGGAGAGTAAGCCAGTTGAGACACTGGAAAGGAAATGGGACAGCTGATAGGAAAGTATACAGTAGGTATCAAACTCAGAGGAAGGGCTCTTCAACCACTTTTCTTTCTTATCAAGAATAATATGTGAAATTCCTTTCTGTTCACACTGCTCCACCAGGCACTCAAGACCCAGGCATTTGGGTAGCATTGTGCTCACAGTAGCACGTCTGACTGTACCTGCCCAACTTTTAGCAGGATCTAAATCAGTTCATGAGAAAAGAGTAAATAATAAACCATTAGAAGAGAAGTCTAATAATAAGCGGCAACCAATGCATTTAAATAGAGACCAAATGCCAGTGTTTCTGTTAAATAATGATACACAGTAGAATCTCAGACCCCACTATGAGGAAGCCTGCTTCTAAATGATGCTTAGCAGTATTTCTACCCCAGATTACCCAAAGCAGAGAGTGGTTTTTCTACCCACCTTCAGCTGTGCCAACCCCAAAGTGTATGGAGAATAACAAAGGCCTTAGCTGAAATTCCTGTGCTTAAAGTCATGTGTCAAACACAAATCCTACCCACTTTGAGTTCCAGCTGTCTTGAATCCCTCCTACAAAGAAGCCTGAGGAACACCTGCTATCCCCTACTTCCTTCTTCTCATAGATCCAAAGCTCTAATTTAGGAAATTAAAAATCCATCTTTTAATTTGTATCTGATATAAATATGTATTTGTGGAGTATCACTGTATATAGTTGTTACTGAAAAAAATTAATAAAGAATATTTTATATATAAACTCAACTACAGATAGCAGGGAAAAAGAGACTAGAATATGAAGGAGATGAATGTAAGCAGCTAAGTGATCGCATGGTGGTCATGGAACACAGGCTCTAGAAAGACTCCCAAGTATAGCAGGGCTCTATTGTGGTGCAGTTCTTCTCCAGGAAGTGGGTTAAACAAGGCAATAGAAGGGCAAATGCACTTTCAGCAGACAAAAGAAATGGAAAGGGAGAAACACAGACAGAACAACGGAAGCTCATGGACCATGGCTGAAATGGTCTAGTTTACAGGATGGAAACCCATGGGAAGAAAAGGAAGAGAGTGTGTTGGAGCAAGAAAGGAGCAAAGATAGTACAGTTAAAGTTTAGAAAGTCACATCAGTGAGGTATTATGGACAGAAGGTGGGTGAACGGGGAAGAAGAAAAATAAGAGGAAACATGGCCAAGAAAGATGAAGGGAAATTGGAGAACATGTGAAGCATTTGATTGAAGATTCCCTAGTATTGGATTAACTTGCATTTAGTTGAATCCAGAAGCCAATGAACTGCTTATCAAGTGATAACTTATGAGTTAGCATCTTGAATTTGCATAATCATCATTCATAGTTAAAACGTCTCAAGTATGAAGAGGTTTAATGTGTCTTGTATGAGCCTAATTGCTTCCAATGATGTGCTTGTACTTCTCCCTCTGAGATATTTCATATTTCTTTGCTATATTAGACCATCTTGAGTGAAAGGAAGCAAATGCTGTGCATCAAAAATTCTGAGTCAAACTGTGAGGCACCCTGCTGCACAATTAATAAAAATCCAGGGTCAGAAATTGGGGTTCAACCTGAAGATCCAAAAAGCAAAAGAGCCAGTCACTGACTCTTACCTTGACCTCAGTGCGAAAATGGCAATCCTGCCTCCTGGGATCTCAGAAGGAGACTGTATGCCTGAAAGCTATCTCCCCCTGTCTTATATTCCTCTCTAAGGCTAGGATTAAAGGTATGCAACACTGAGACTAAAGGTGTGTGTGCTCTTGTGGCTACTGGCATTAAAGGTGAGTGTCAATGTGGCTACTGGGATTAAAGCTGTGTGTTACCATAACCTGGTCTGTAAGGCTGATCAGTGGGACTGTGTTACTCTCGGATCTTCAGGTGGTCTTTATTTATTAAAATACTTTTGAAATGCCACTACAGCTCCCAGTGTCATGCCGAGGGCAATAGTGGAATGATAGGACTACAAGGTGCTCCTATAGTTATGAGGAGGTCCAAGGCAGCTTCCACAGTTTGGGCACGTTACTAAAGTCCTTCAGTGTGGGTAATATCACATCTCAGGTTAAAAACACTGCAAACTCTGTGTAGGCCCTAGAGTTTGAGGCAAGGGACTCCTCTGAAGTGAGCAAATATGGCCAGATAATGGAAAAGAAATGGAAAATAAGACGCATTCTTCACAGGAGTGGGAGATTAGTAACAAATAATTCAGATTTGATCCGTTGTTGACTTAGGTTCCAGTTCTACCTTTATACCGAGTATCAGCTGATGGCCTTGGGAAAGTGTCTCTGTGCTTGTTTTCTTAGAAATAAAATTGAAGAAAACAGAAAGTTGACACTGTGCTGATTTGAAATGGCATAATAGGCATGCACTTGAAAGCAACCTTTTGGGCATGGTAGTATATGACCTACCCACCAGTATTTTGGTCGAATTAATACTATATTTACTCATTAACCTGTTAATGCGGAAATCAGGGCATGATCTCTGCCCTCAATGAACTCAGTGCAGCAGTTAGGCATAGGACACATTCTTTAAGTGCAAATAGTGACTTTATGGAGATGAGTTGAGATAAATCCTTGTGGTGTGAAAGGTCAGCCGCAGATGAGAGAGACTATGTGCTGTCGTGGTTTAAGCACTGGCGTACAGGCACAAAATAGAGGAGGGAAGGGCCTGGAAACATCTTGTGTGGAAGTCATATTGTCTATAACGGCTGGAATGCAAGAGATTCTTGGGGTAAGTTTGGAAATTGTATTGTAACACTAGAGAAAACATTGATTATCTAGGTGGAATCTGATCTTTTCTATTTCAGCAAATAGTTTTTATTCCTGTTAAAATGGATGGCAATGTGTTTTTGTTTGCTTTCTTTCTGATTTTTATCTAATGGTTCTGGTAAAGTTTTTCGTACAAATTAGCATGCAGAAGTGAAATCTTGAGAGAATGTCACAAAAGCATCCAAAAATCTTCTGAGCTGAAAATTTGTCACCCAAAATTCTACTGCAAATGAGAGCTTCCATGGTGCAATCGGGCTGTCCCCAGTTAAGGTCTTAGATGAGGAGGTCTGATCTTTAACCTTGACCTCATGTGCTCCCACCCCACACAAGGAGTCACTGCTTGAGAAAGGAGGTGGCCCCATGTCAGCCTCCAGCAATGTTCCTGTATGAGCCATCACTTGTGGGTGCACAAGAAGAAGCCGGGAGGAGAGGAAAGCCCTGCCCTTTCGGTGAAAGACTCATTTGATCTTCCCAACCACAGCAGAGGACAAGGCAGGTTTCCTGGAAGAAGCTCAGAGAAGGGGAAAGGAAAATTAGAAGGCGTCATCTGAAAAACTGGGGCTAAGCTTGAATTTCTAATTGCCAGAGGGCTTTTCCAAGAAGCATGCCCGTCTGTGGTGTACCAGCCTTTAGACNGGCTCCTGGATCATGTCTCCTTCGTCAACCAGGCTCATGGCAGCAGAATCATCAGCTTCCTTTCATGAATGCTGTGCCCGTTTATTCTGGTTTGCTGTTGAGTTGGTCTAGCCCTCCTTCAGAGAGAAATAATTGGTATTCTTTACTCCTTAGTTGAACAAGAAGGCTTTCTGCTCCCACCCTTCTCATCAGGGCTAGCTAGCCCTGTATGACATTATTAAATGGTCTTTTCTTTTTTTCTTTTCTTTTTTCTTCTTCTTGTCTCCTACAAGTCACCCTAACGTCTTTTAGGTTTTAATATTTAAAGACATAATGTATTTTTGTGACCATGATATCTCCACAATCATCATTTTGCTTTTTGTCTTCAGCTAACAAACAACCCTTTCACTTGCGCATGCTTAAGGTGCTTTAAAAGTCTCCAGTTTTGTTTTCTTCCCCAGGTTGCCAGCACGCTCCTTTGTTTGTTATGGCTTGAGCAATAGACAGGGCATAGTTTCTACACTTGTGCAGTACAAACTTAAGTGAGTTTCATAGGCAAGAACATCCAGTATCTCTAAAAGGTAGAGAGGTGGGAGACTATCCTTTCTTCAGAGCCCAGAAAGTTTGTGAGCCCATGACAGGATTTGTGGGATTTGTTGGAGGGCTAGAAAGGAAGGTTCTGGGTGAAGATTCTATGGGAGTTCCCAAAGAAGACATTCAAATAGATGGCAAGATCGATTCTCAACTGAAGAAAGTCTGTCCTTCAAGTAGAGTAATGGAACAAGTTCCCTTCCTTCTGCATCTAAGGTTAAGTAACAGATTATGATGAAACTTAGAATGTGGAGATTTGAGAGATAACTTTAACTAAAGGTCAAAGTTTTGTAGAGCCATTATTATTTATTTATTCTTAGCAAAACTGTTATCTAATCAGTCCCATCACAATGAAACATATGTCTCTTCTAACGTAGTTTGAGTGAATGTTGATAATTCTGGTAGTTTTAGAGATGGCGATAAATAGGAAGAAGAAATATGCTTTATCATAGCTAGGATGTAGAGTACAGCCAGATGTGGAAATGCCTGGACAAAATGTCACAACTGGGCTTCTGGTCATTGGTTTTAGATATGACTCTGCCCTCTTAATTTTCTTTCAACTGTTCCCACGAGTTCTGTCTTTTTCACTTTCTAATCTCTTCTTTTTAACTTCCTATTTCAGCATTACCAAACTCTCTGTACCTTGTTCCCTGGATACAGCACGCAGGATCTCTGCTTTGTGTTTTTGTAATTAAATTCAAAGCAATAAACATTTCCCATCCAGGGCCTATAGATTCATAGAATCTCTACTCTTGCAGTAGAAGACATTCGTAAGCATAATTACTTAACTAAATAAGAATCCCAAGATCCTTCCAATTTCCTAGGCAGATTAGCCAATAATGTTGACAGTTTATGGAAACAAGATACTTGGAAAACAAAAAGATCTTTTTTATGATGTCAAAACACCCCAAGCTAACGAAAAACAGGCTCCATGTTTCTTGGCTCTTTTCTCACCCTCAGTATAATCCTCTAGTGCTTGTTTTCTCTCTCCCTTCATTCTTCATCTACAGGTATTTAGAGAAAATATTAAATTATCAAGTTGTATGCTCTACCAAGAATGGTTTTGGTGAAATATGTGTGAAGAGTGATAGCAATAGATTCTTATCAGGAGTAAGATGGAATTGAAGGTGATTAGAAGATATTTCTAATAAGCAATATGAACTACAGATCCGGGAGGGGCTTTTGGAGCTGTATTTGTCCCTGCTCAATTATTAGCTACTGATATATTATCGATAGGGACAGTCACTGTATTTTGTTAATGTCCCCGATGGCGAATCCACCAGGCTATCCTGGAAAGTTCCAAACTCATGATCACCAGATAACCCAAGATGAAGCCTGTAGCATCACAAAACAAAACAAAACATGGTTGTGGGAAAGTGCAGGGAGGGGAAAGGGATGATGAGAGCTTGGGAAAGAAAACAGAGGAGGAAAATGAGAGCAATGACCATGCATCACATCCAAGGAAGAAGTTGTTGGAGAACAGATTTAATCAATAAAAAGGAATGAACTGTGAACCTTGCAATATTTCACCCCAAATTTCCGAATAAACAAGTCCTTTCATCCTAAAAGAATCAGGCACCTCACTAGGTAGTGACCATCATCATGTGGAAGAAGGAACATGCCCACTTGTCATCCAAAGGCTTAGGAAGTGGCTTTAGATTGGTTTTGGCAACTGTGCAATGGTTTGGGTTAGGATTCTGTTATGAGAGCTAAATATAAGTTGTGATTGCATGCTTTAAGAATGCTCTGTGTTCATTGGCTGTTCAATTCCCTTAACCCACAGTGAGAACCTGCAAAGAAATTAATGTCACAGACAATTTGGAAAGAGAAGGCTAAATGTTGGCTGCTAAAATATGTAAATGACCTTGGGCTTTCATTCTGCACACTATGGCTGTGGTAGTAGACAGTGTGCAGGTTACTTCATTAGAGGTTCAGGCATTGGGTGAATTTATCTAAGCAGTGCAGTGGGATTTCAGCCAATTGAATGCTATGCATTGGATAAACATGCACTAGAGTGGACATATAACATGATTTAGAGGTTGAATAGAGACACCATATTTGTGAATTTCAGTTTTGACTCTGAGAATCAGCATTAGAGGATCCATCAGCTGTTAGAAAAAAATTAGATGAAATTTACTTACCAACAATGACTGGAAACTGGGTGAGAGGTAAAAAACCATATTCATATGAAAAGTTCTATAGAAATTCTCTGTTCTCCTTAGTTTCAACCCAAATCACCATCACAATAAAATAACAAGGCTAATTTTCTTAAAGGCAATAACCATGCAGTATCAACTTATATCCTTATCAAAAATGGTTTTTTTTGGTGTATAATCAGTAACCACTGAATGTCTGCATGCTGAATAACAATACGACTGAGTGGTTAACAGAGAAATCCACATGTCAGACTCAATACTTACACAATTATATTTAACTAAAGTTGTCTAATATATTTTTTCTGTAAAGAACTCAATGATAACTATTTAATGGTTCTTAGGAGCTCAAACTGAGAATATTATGTAGTTGGTTAAATAACAAAAGAAAAACAAATTTTTACTAAAGAAATTCAAAACATAATAACAATGGATTATATTTTGTAATGGAGTAAAAAGAATGAAATCATTTATTTTACTCAATTAGGGTTCAAGTGTACTATTTACTATTGAAATATATTGCAGACATTATTTGCTATTGCTAATTTATAAAGAAATTTCAGTTATTCACTTAAAAGCAGCTATTTCTAGACTGCATATAAGGTTGTCAGTTTTTAAAGAAATTGTCTGTCATTTAAAAATATATATCTTAGGCTTTACAAAGACAAGTGACACACCAAATTTAGTGTGTTGATTTACCTCTAATAATGCCTTATCTACATATATGGGATTCAAGAAAATAATTAAATTTATTTGTTTATTTTAGATCTATCTATTGGTATATTGTCAACCTTTCATGGAAAAATTCCATTTATTTGCAGCATATCACATCCCAGTTACATCCCATTAAACTCTCAACATTTGAATGTTTGAGACTTTTCCTTCGTTTTGAAGTAATGCTTTTTAATGTGAGGATTGGTCTCAAAAGGAAAAGAAAGAAAAGGAAAGAAAAAAACAGAAATCTTCTTAGTATCTTCTTGGTTAACTTGATAGCTTCACCGCTGAACTGAGTTTGACATTGCAAGACTTGGATAGAGGTCAAGGGCTGCACGACAACTTCCTCCCTTTGGGATAAAAATGCAATACAGGGTCAGACTCCTAAGGAACTGCCAAGTACACTGGATGCCCACATTGGAAGCTATGGTTTGATGTTGTCTTTGGTCGGAAATGCCTGCGCTGCTTTTGTGCATTGTAAACCTTGCTCCTCATTATGTTTCAAGGGTACTCCTTCTTCCCTCAGAAACCAGACGCTCTACACGGTACACCATGGGCCCTGTCACTACTTACTTCCTTGGTGTTCTCATAGGGCTACTTCTGTGTCTCATCCTCATTCTTTACCACCTGACTTGGCCTGTTTTCCTCTCATTGCCACATAGGATGGTGGCTAACCATAAAGGATCTGGAATCATACTGTCTTACTTTCTTGTCGCTGTGGTAGAATCCTCCGACAAGAACAAA
>LOEQ01005150.1:36895-47384 GCA_001685075.1 Bramus lutescens
TCCTTCCTTCCTTCCTTCCTTCCTTCCTTTCTCCCTCCCTCCCTCCTTCCCTCCTTCCTTCCTTCCCTCCTCCCTCCTTCCCTCCCTCCCTTCCTCCCTTCCTTTTTTTTTGGGGGGGGGTTCAAGACAGGGTTTCTCTGAGTAACAGTCCTAACTGTCCTGGAACTCACTCTTGTAGACCAGAACAGTCTCGAACACAAAGAGATCTGCCTGCCTCTGCCTCCCAAGTGCTGGGATTAAAGATGTGCACCACCACTGCCTGACTAGTTCCCAAACTCTTAATGGACTTTTTTTTAATGCAAATCTTTTTATTTCACATCTGATTCTTTAATGTAAGATATAAGAAAACAAATTTTCAAAAACTTCAAGCTGATGAATAACTATTTTAATGACTTTAAAGGTCTATCAATTTAATCCTGCTGCTTTTACATACATAACCTACCATAGAGTTGAAGATTATATACATATGCACATCAAATTTACACAATTTTGTTTCTGAGATTTCTTTCATTAGTAGCCAGATAATAAACTGAACTGAGATGTTATAGAAAAGGATCAAAAAAAAAAACTTAATGGACCTTTGAGTAAAAAATATGCCTTCGGCCCAGTAGAGTTGTGGTTGTCCAGAATGTTATCTCTGAGTTCTGGCACTCTCCTTCAGGGCAAAACATATTTGAAAGCGAAACCACCTTAAAAGACAGCTGGGACATTAGGACCTTAGTTCCTGATAGAAACTGTAGAAACTGAGCTCCAGAATTCCTGGTTTACACAAGACAAAGGCTTCCAGGATTTTCAGGTACAATGCCAAGACATTACTATTATTTTTACATGTTTCTTTATCGTGTCTTACACGAATTCAGATTGAATACTTTACATATTCTATCAAAAGAGTTCCAAATAAATCTATTTGTAATCCTAATGACACGAGAGGACGTGAAGCTGAGACATTTAGACAGTTATGATGCTGACAAGATTGGAGCTAGAATTGGCAATCAGGCTCATCTGTCCATTCTCAGCATCTACTTCCTCTGCTGCCCCATGTTGTATTTCAGTGTTCGGAGTACACTGGCTGGTCTGCTTAGGCTCCTTCGAAGTCTTTCATTTATTTCTAATTGGCAGGTAAAGGCTGTGATTCACAGGAATCATTTTCTGCTCGTATTTTTGAGGAAAACAACAAAGGGGACAGAAGCATTTGTGTTCTTGTCATTTGTAAACCCCCTTAGCTCTTCTTTCACTCTATTCTCCTTCTCATGTAGCCCAGGTGGGCCCGGAATTCACTATGGATCTGAGGGTGGCCTTGAACTCCGAATCTTCCTGCCTCCACTTTCCAAGATCTAGGATGAGAAGCATGTACTGACAGCTCTGTGTCCCTTTAATTATTGTTGAGCTTTCCGGTGATTATCTATCATTCATCCTCTGGGCTCTCTCTGCAGGCTCATCTACCTTCAGGTGAATCCAGACTTGATAGTCTTTGAGACTGCATGACTTTAATGTCCCCTGATAGCAACATTGTTCTCTAGTCACTAGGGTTATTTTTCAAAACCACAAATAGGGGGTGAGGGGCACCATCTGAATAACTCTCGTATGGGAAATACTGAGGAAATGACAGCTGTGTTTCAGCTGGGTTGATTGCTAAGACAATTTGCAAGAAATGTCTGAATTTTATTCCTGTAATTGTCATTGCATTTCGAGGTGACCTGGAGAAAATTCTATTTCTAGATTTTGTCAAGTAGATGGTAATAGGGGAGGGAATGAAATGACTTAACAACTGCAAACAGATTAAATTTATTATTTTCATTTACAATATATTCCTATTTTTCTTGAAATAACTTAATTTACAACACAGATCTCAGGAAAAATCTTTTGAATTTCCAGAAATTGTCCTTTCAATGTATACCTAGGAGAAAGAAAAACAAACAGGAAATGCCAAACAAATAGAACAGGCTTGATGCACATACGAAGCCAGGTGAGCCATTCTGCCCAGTGTCCCTTACCGCCCCTTAATTAATGAGACTGTATTGGTGGCATTTTCCTGAAGGGAAAACTGGAATCTTTTGCCTGTAAGTGTCTCCATTAGCTCAGTGTTTGTTTTCATTGGCCTTTAGGAAAGGCTCCGTTCGGTTTGTTGATGGCTAGCCGTGTTCTTGGCACCGAGTGAGAGACAGAAGAAGGTACAGGATCCGCTCAAGGCCCTTCAGCCTTAGTAAAACAAACAAGGGGTTATTAGTCTTGACCTTGGGTTTAAATAACAGCGGTGCTACTCCCAGAATATCTCCCAATAGGGTCTCTTTGGTGTGGGTAGGCATGATCTTGGGGGAGTAAGTGTTCTGCCTGGTATACTTCCGTTTTTCCATTTTTAGCACGCTTGTCTTTGTTCCGGGCCTCTTTCCATAGGCGGGCTAATCGCACACATGGTATATCTCAGTGTTCATTGGTTTTGAAGAAGCATTTGCCTTCACTTCAGTTCACTATAGTTAAATTTCATTTATCTCCAGCTATTTTGGCTGATCGCTGGGGGAGAGAAGTATTGGCCTTGATAAAATGCATTTATAAAAAGAATTTTTGAGAATGAATGATTGTTATTATACATGACTGTGTAAATATCTACGACACGACAACTGTAATCATGATTGCTGGGGTTTGTGGTACACACCTATAATTCCTGCATCTGGGATGCTGAGGCCAATCATAAAGTTGAGGTCAGCCAGGGTTTCACAGTGAGACCCTGTTTCATAAACAAAAGCAAAAACAAAATGTCAACCGAAAGAATAAGCCTTTAGTGTGAAGACCCAACCAAGTTGAGGGATCATCATATATACTCTGCCCATGTAGTTTTATCTGTATTATTAGGGAAGGGGACAATATTAGACCTCAAATTCTTGTGTTGCTCTTGTTGGAGAGAGCGCATGAACACAGAAGGGGATGGGGAAGTGCAGGGTGTCTTCTGAGTAGACCCTGACAGTGAGGCCATGGAACAATTATTTAAGTTCATGCTCTCTCTCTCTGCTTTCCTTCTCCATTCTTTCCTCTCTCCCGTTCTTCTCATTTAACAATGGTTTCTCAAGTATCTCATCCTGTCTGTGAGCTCCCTATGTACACGTGGTGCCCTGGACCCTTCTGATTTTCCTGCCCCTCTGCCTTCTGAATGCTTGGATTATATCCATACATCACCACATCTGGTTTCATGCCGTGCTAGGAAACCAATGCAGCAAGTCCTCTTGGCTGTGTAAGGATTCTACCGAGATACATCCCCAGTTTCTGAATGCCTGCTTTCATGGAAGGACTTGGGTCATTGGTCAGTAGAAGTTTGTATGAGAGACAATAACAGGGAAGTATAAGTCAAGCTAACCATTGATCTACTTCCGATACATATATAGATTCTAAGTTAGAATCTATATTATTATTATTATTATCCTTTAGAAGTATGCTAGATTTGATATATAGAGCTAATGGCATTAACTGATAGAAGCTAAATTTCATCCATGATAAGAGCTGAACTCTCACCTCTGTGGAGATGAAATGTTGAGCAGAAGTCATATACAAGTCATCAGACAGATTAATTCTATTTAAATGAGTTTAGAAGCAGGCTGTTAAGTGATGATAGAATTCTTGATACTATTTTCCTTGGAGCAATGGTGATGGTGGTATATCAATATGTCTGGAACAGTAATTGTTAGTCATGGTATGCTATATGGTGTTTCATTTTGTAAAAATTAATCAAACCATAAGGTTATAATTTGTGTGTTTTCATATATATATACATATATAGTATACATAAATTAAAAAACTTTTTAAATATTACAAATGTCTGCTAGAGGTGTTTACATATGCGTACGTCTTTGGAGAGCCACTAAAAATGTTTTCCAAGTAACTGTTTTTTCTTATTTTTACAAATTAATAGCTAAGAGATATTTGATTTCTGGGAAGTACTTGTTAAGTAAATAATTTGTGGTTATAAAATAAAAGGAGCTAGTTTATCTTGGGCAGTCGCCTCCAGACACCTTGGTATTATGGTTTGCGTTGCTCTCATTTTAACGGCAGGCAGTTTACTGAGAAACACAGTGACTGTAGTGGAATGTATGTGAGCAGAAAGGAGAGTGGTCAGGCCACATCATGGTAATTTTATAGTAGATTAAGAAATTTTCCTTCAGTGTTCCCCAAATCCCGAGATGTGTGACACCAGAACTTGTCGCCCTCCTTAGCTACAATGACCACAATCTAACTAGCATATCGTAGACGAAAACCTGCCCCCACCCTTTCCCAGCATTTCTTTCCCATATAGAGAGATGTAAGAATTTGAAAGGCCACTGTGGTTGACCAGAAATATAAGAATACAAGTGAGAGAGAGAAAGGATGGGAAAGAGCGGTATATAGTACAGCTGGATCTGGAGACAGATTGATTTCAAACTTTCTGAAGAAAACGAGACTGATTTCCATGGTGATTGTGCATGTTTGCCCCCCACTAGCAGTGGAGGAGGGTCCCCCTTATTTCACATATTCACCAGCGAGAGCTGTCACTTGTGTTATTATTCATGTTAGCCATTCTGATGGGTGCAAGAGAGTATAATTAAGTAGTTTTGATTTGCATTCCTTGCTGGCTCAGGATGTTGAACATTTCTTTAAGTATTTCTCAGCTACTTGAGTCTCCTTTATTGAGAACCCTGTTTAGATTTGTACCCCATTTTTAATTGGGTTATTTGGCTTTTCACTGACTATTAGTCCTCTATCAGATGTGGAATCTGTAAAAATCTTTTCCCATTCTGCACTTTGCCAATTTTGTCAAATGATGGTGTCCTTACAGAAGCTTTTCAGTTGTATGTGGTCCCATATATTAATTCCTGATATTAGCGTTTGCACTAATGTTGTTCTTTTCAAAAATGCTTCTCCTGCGCCAATGAGTTCAAGGTTCTTCCGCATTTTCTCTTCTGTCAGGCTTAATGTATGCAGTTCTAGGTTGAGCTCTTTGATCCATTTGGAGTAGAATTTTACTCAGAATGATAAGTATGAATATGTTTTCATTCCTCTGCATGCAGTCTTGCAGTTTGACCAGCACAAACAGGTAGACTTTTAACCTGCTGCATCTGATACCAATCTAACCCTTCTCATTCTGAGATCGTAATTCAAGAACAATAACGCAATGTGTCTAATGCCCACAATATCCCAGGTACTTTTATTTCATCTTAAAGAAAGTGTTTGGGTCCCATCTGATCAGCATGTGCATATTAACGAACGCATTATGGCTTTATGAGTTGGGGTGTTAATGAAGAATGGCCTGGAGCTTCGCTAGAACATGGATCTGGACTGATGCCTTTTGGTCACCCATCCCTCTCTACCAGGGCTATGTGGTGTGAAACCATAGTAAAGGTGGATGACTTGAAAGATGGCCTTAGCCTTTAGCTCCTGGCATGGCCTATATACTGTCTTCAGGGGAGGCTTATGTGGCTTCCTTTCACCTTAGATTTATTTTCAGGAAAGATTTGATTAGATCTCCTCTTACTAAGCTGTATGAGATTGCATGTTCATCACCACATACAATTCTGTAAACCACCAGGTGACAGAAGTCAGTAGTGTGAATGGATAAGTGACAAAGCTGACATTCTCTTTGCACTCTTGTCTTGACTTGAAAGTGACTAAAAAGGTCTGCACAAGCAAGTTAAGGAAGAATTAAAGTGTTTGATTGTCCATCACATGTAGGTATCATACCAGGCAATTTTAGGGGTATGGAAGGGTGATGCTAACATCCAGGAAGAGGGAAGAGCTTGAATTCAGGTTCTTAATGCCCTAGTACAAACTAAGTATATACTGGCTGAAAGTGATTAGGTAAACAAGCTGTAATTCCAGACTAGGATAATGAGATGGGCAGGTAACTATCAGTCCATAGGAATACAGAAGTGATTATTTCTACTTATTTACAAACTAGATACAATGATAATTAGTGTTTATGTAAACCAGGCCATAAGGACTATATATATATATGTGTGTATGTGTGTGTTTATGTATACACATATATAATACAAACATATATACATACATACATATATATAAATATACATATATATATAATGGGCTACCATGACCATATATTATCATTCTTAAACATTTTTATTATGTTGGTATGATGGTAAAGATGCCGCTATGTGTGTGCATATGTATAAGGATAAATGAGTTATATATGCACACACACTGGTATTTTTTAAGATTTTCTTTTACTTTTGTCTTGCTAGTCTTTGTACCTGGGTCTTGCACACACAAGGTAAGCCCCTGAGCTATATCGCTAGCTATCAGATAATTTTAATTCCAATTTTATTATCTATTAATTTGTGTGTGCACACGTGTGTGTCTATGTGTGTGTGCATGTGTGGGGAGGCATGCATGCATGCAAGGGAGAGAGAGAGAGAGAGAATAAGTGAATGTGTGCACACCATGGCTTGCTTGTAGAGGTCAGGACTTCCTTGGTGCCTTAACTACTCCTCCATTTTGTTCTTTGAGAAGATCATACATTTGCTGATTCATATGAAGAAGCTAACTGGCTGCAAGCTTTGGAAATTTTGCTGTCCCTGCCTCCAATTTCTTCATAGGGCTGCTGAGATAACAGATTCTAACCCTTGTTGAGAGTCTTCTTGTGGGATCTGGAGCTACAAACTCAGATTCTCATGCTTGCAATCTCAAGCTCT
The DNA here is from genome assembly GCA_001685075.1 of Bramus lutescens. Lineage (NCBI taxonomy): Eukaryota > Metazoa > Chordata > Mammalia > Rodentia > Cricetidae > Bramus > Bramus lutescens. The sequence continues at coordinate 43,570 of LOEQ01005150.1, forward strand.
TCATCCACCAGTCCTTTTAGTGCTAATTTTGAAGCTCTCAGTGAGACCTGTATTTCTTAGGTTCTCTCCATTTCTTCCATCCCGATAGCGTTTTTATATGACACACCTTCAGAAGTTAGTCTGTAGAGTAGCTGGAAACAATAGCCTAATGTTTCCCAAGTCTCTGCCTTGATTCCATGTTTTCTTTTTAGAGCCTAAGGATAGATTCCAGGCAACATAATGTAGTAGAAAACTCACAGATTTGATCCAACACCTGAACTCATCACCCAAAGCTATTTTGGTTCCACTTTTGATAAAAATAAATCATCCCCAGTATCCTCAGCAAATTAAACTGCATTAAGATGCGTTGACCACAAACTGTAGCTTTCCTAAAAGCAGCTATGAGCTTTATAAACTCATGCCTAGCAGGCATGGCCTTTTCTTTCCTTAGGGTAGTCCAGATCCCCAAGGGACACATTCTCCCACTTCATGGGTGAAGAATCAGAACTTTCCACGGGGTTTGGCTTTCCCTGGGGCTTTAGTGCTAGTGAATATGACAGGGAATTAAAGTCACGGATACAGTCTCAGTGACACTCCTTGTGGTGGCAGACAGGGTTCCTAAGAACACTCTAATTTCCTCTAGTGACATCAGTTTAACCTGTGGGAAATTCCTACAGGAAATCCACTCCTTTCATCCATATCCACTTACTATGTTCAAATATCAATATTCATATCTGTCTCCTAAGCAAGGAGTGGTGCTCAGGGCCCTTAATCTCAGCACTCAGGAGGCAGAGATAGGAATATTACTATTAATTTGAAGCCAGCCCAAGCTATCTAGTGAGGTCCACATAACCTGAGCTATAGCTGAGTGAGACATTGTCTCAAAAATAAACACACAAACAAATGAGCCTCTGCCATTGCTTTGGGTGAAATAGTCAACAACAAGGTTTGGAATCCCAGCTGTTATGGATTCACCTCTGTTACAGGACTAAAGTACAAGCTATGCAAAGTTTGTTAGCAGAATCTGAATGCTCCTAAATCAAGGGCCCCCAGAAATGACCGGGTTTTACATTGGAGAGTTCAGACTAAGTCCTAGGGAAAATGCATAGAGCCTCTAAACCTCAGGCAATTTACTGCGGCTGCCAAGGCCTCCACAGCAAGAGCTTTTCAATTGGTATATTTATCCTTTCTTTACTTAGTATTGATTCTAAATAAAGATAAAACCTTCCTTTATGGGAAGCCTATGAGTAAGAACAGACGGATTCGTTTGTTTTATCTTCCCACTTGCCTTTTGCTGTGGTCATAAAAAGCTTTAGAAGTAACTGGGAGGTAATCCTGGCAGCAGGCGCTGCCCTCAGAACAAGGAAGGGATGAAACCGGTGGACAGTTGGGGCCACGGGAGTGGTAGGCTCTAATGCAGGTGTAGGGTTAAACCTTCCATCTGTGGACCTGGGAGAAACTGTGCTGCAGGCCTACTGTTCTCTGAACTTCTCTGCTCATTCTGAGTGTTGATGCCTGGCATTGGTGTTTTCTGACATTTCTCTAAATATGCTGCTTTGTGCTCTCCCTATCCTTCCCCTCCCTTCTTTTCTCACCCTCCCTCTCCCTCTTTCTCCCCTCCTCCTCCACTCTTCCTGCCTCCCTCCTTCCTCCTTTACCTTTCTTTCCTTCCATCTTATAATGCAGCACTTTCAGCATAAGTATTTATTTTGATATGCTACAGGTATCATTGAGAATGAATTATTTTCTTTATGGAATAAGTTGGTAAGCAAATAGACTATTGACATGTGATTGCTTAAGAATTGGCTACGCCCAGAGAGGGTTTATGTGTGTTCAGACACGACACGCACATGAATTATGACTCTTGACAATGCCAACTGAACAAACAGGAGGAAAACAGCATTTTTCTTCTTTCTAAAATGAACTTAATAATCATGTTGTTGGTGTGTGCATCTGTGTGTATGAAATGAGTCAATATTTGTAAAATGGTTAACAATGCCTATTCCTTGGTGAGTAAAAAAAAGCTATTATTATTAAAAAGAAACACATTAGAATTTTACCTTTGAGTCATGTTCTGAGTGTTTTTGCAATGTCAAGGCAACTGCATGGGCTATCACATATATTGTTTCACACATAATAATTCCCTTGACATATCTTAGGTTCCTACTCTTCCTCTGCAGGTGCCACAGTCTTGTTATAGAGTGTTGCTAACTGAATCCAAACAGAATAATTTGATGAGCTAAATAGGAGTGGGATAAAAGGATGGCATTTAATTTATACTTCAAAAGAGAAGCTCCATGCAACATGGGGACTAATCTAAATTGGAGACCCCGTGAGGATCTTTGGGAAGTAGGCACTGTACTGAGAGGGCAGCAAAGATCAGCGGGAGCAATTGACAATAACTGAGAGCTAATGTGCTCGGCTCTGTTCGTAGGCTTTTATAAAGATGGATGATTTGATACAAACAACCATCACAAAATGTTTTTAGGATAGAAAGCATTAGCATCCTGGAGCTGAGAATGTAGCTCAGTGTTTAGTTAGGATAAAGAAATCTCAGGTTTCTCATCCCCTAGCACCACATAAAAACCAGGCAAGGAGTAAACAAACATAGTCCTCAGAGGTAAAAGGATCAGGAGTTTAAGGCCATTGTCAGCTACATAGTAAGTCTGAGTTTGCTGATGTCTCCCAAAAGGAGAGAGAGTTAGCATCCCTGTTTTACAAAAATAAAGAAACCTAGAGAGATAGAAGTATCCACTAAAGGTGAAATAGGTTTGAGAGGCAAGACTTCAGCCAAACATTAGCTAATCTAAACCAATCCATGGTTGTAGCTCTTCCATGTGAGAGTTTATCCTTGGGCAATTACACTCTGAGTAAGACCAGTCAGTACAGTCTAGGAACTAGGGAACTCAGGTGATTCAGGGCACAGGAGAGGTCCTATCTGGAAGAGAATTCATTCGCCTTTCTGCTTCACTTTTTCTGAATGCTTCCTCAGTGATACAAGGAAGTGTCTTGCCTTAGTGGGGTTTCCCCTCATTTGCTCACTGCACCGCTATGATTCACTTAGCAGGTGGTTTCAATGGTGAGGGAAAGTTCCAGTTTCTGGCTGTGTTTACTCATTGGACTTCTATAGGAGTTACATATTGTCATCCCAAGAAAGCAAACATTTGATGGCATTTAGAAGAGCACTGAGCCTGGCCCCAGGAGAGAAACTGCACAAGCCCTCTGCTTCTTCCAGATTCTCTGATACAGTTCTACAAACATTGCATCATGCCTTCTGCATGAACTTTAAGTTGCTCCTTGGTGGCTTGGAAAGAACCAAAGACAGAAGATGGAATTAGCACAGCAGGAAACAAACCAAGAGGCCACAGTGATTCATTTCATCTGTGTGCTATGGCATTTCTCTGAAGAGACCATCAAGAATGCAACGAGGAAGAATGAGCAGCTGGGGACTTCCTCTCACTCATGAAAGCATTTGATATTGCCCCCACAATAGAGACTGCAGACAATGTTGTTTGCAGATAAGACTCCTTCCTGGATTCAGGTAACCTTGTCTTATGGGATCCATATTTGACTAATTAATATATTCACACTTAATAACTACTTGGAAGAAACATAGAAGGAAGATGGTAAAGAGAAAGAAGGAAGGAAGGAAGGAAGAGAGAGAGAGAGAGAGAAAGAGATATTTTGGGGGTTTCACACCGAGGTCTACATTAGTTATAAACTGATTGGCACATTAGCTCAGGCTTCTTATTAACTCATAACTTATATAGCCCATTATTTTCATCTGTGTTAGCCATGTGGCTCAGTACCTTATTCAGTGGGGCAGTCACATCTTG
>LOEQ01005150.1:54359-65958 GCA_001685075.1 Bramus lutescens
CCGGGTCTTTTTGAAGAACAACCTCACCCAAAACAAGGAAGCAAACAAACTAAACCAGACCTTGCAATTTATTTTTGAGAAAAGAAAGGAATCTTCCTGGGGGTGTTTCCAAGCCCTGCATCATTTTAAAAGAAAAGCAGGACTTTTTTTCTGGAAGAACAAAAATAGAAATAAATGAGTTAGAGCTTTGAGGTCAACCTCGACCAAGAAGGAGAGCACTTCCTGGTCTCTAATCACAGCTCCATAGATAGTATTTAGTTGAGCAAGGACAGTTGACATAATGTCATGTGTGGTAGAAAGCAAATCAGAACAAGGCTTGGGAGACTCAAGCCCCTGTCTTTGCTCTGCTGTGAATTAAGTATGAGAAGCTTTCCAAACATCACTAAATTAAACTTCTAAGATCATTTATGCAAAAAGTCCTGTGATGAATGTGAAATAGTATACTCTCAGGTAAGCTGAAAAGGACATAATTTCACTCTCCCTTTCCATATTATTCAGCATCAACTTCTGAAGAGGCCTGGAACATAAAGAAGCTCAGTGTCTGCCCTGGTAAATTGGCTACCAATGGGCTTAATAAAATCGCAGGCATGTCCCTTATTGCATGAGCAACACATGTCAGCATGGAGAGCATTTGATTCACCAGGCTACTATAGAGGATAACAGCTATAGTCATTGTGAAAGGCACTTAGAATGGGAGGCTGGTCCTATTGGTCTTCAACAGGAGCTTTACTGCTCTGTGCTGTATAAGGCAGCAGATTTTCTTCTTACATATTTGAGGAAGGATAGAGGAAAGCAAGAGAGATAAAAGGGGGCAGCAATATGGTGAGATTGTTATCATGGGATTGGCAAGGTGACTTTGTCCCCTAACATCAAAAAGTGAGTTTCATCAAAAATATATGAATGCTAATACATGGAAGTGTAATTGGGATGAGCAGTGAAATGGGGAAACAGGGGAGAGAATATGTTTTACACTCATATTTATTCTGAATGTAGCAGAATTGGATATGGGAATGAGAGAGGTTGAAGAGAGATGAGAAAATGAACCTTGGAGACTGACAGGAATAGTCAAAGAGGGCTTGTTTGGTTCCTACTTTATGGCATTGGACTTCAGATCAATTCAAATCAATAAAATTTGAGTTCTTTTTCTCACAGTTTCTTTGACCTCCTCACTGAGATTAGAAGTTAAGCATAAACTGGAAAACTTTTGTTTATCCAGTTGCAATTCTGTAGTTATATAATAGGATTATTTATAATTATAAAACCCCTGTTATCACTCAGAAGCTTAGAACTGGCATTCAAAGATAAAAAGGTAAAATTGTACCCCTGGGTCTGAATCCAACACTTGTAATTGATTTCCAGAGAAGCCTTCCAAGTGTGTGCTTTTTCATGGTTTCAGGCTTCAGTATCAGCTAAGGACCCTGTTTGGCTGATCACTAGTCTAGGCAGCTTTTGTCACAGGTGATGGATGATACACAGTTAGGTAAGTGCCTTCCAATCCAAGGGGAAAGATTCTCTGCATCATCAAAGTAGACACAGCTCACTCAGATGTCAGACATAAGGAAGACAATAGGGGAGACGGGATGGCCTGGAAAACTAGAGTAATGATTGAATTTAATACAATATCAAGATACAAAACTCTTCTAAATCCATTCTTATGTTTTAAGTGGAGGGACAAATACTTTCTAATATTTCTTGGCTTTAGCTATCTGATATCTTAATTGAAAAGGGTAAGGGAAAATTATCACAGAATAAAAAGAAATTGACATCAAACCTTGAACAGTTATTACATTCTCCCAAAGTTAGAACAAACACATTAACTTAAATATATTAATATCTCTTCTTAGTTTTATTGATTTTATTGTCTTGCTGCTTTGTCTGTGTGCACCACATGCATGCCTGATTGCTGCAGAAGGAAGAAGATGGGTATTGGATCCCTTAAAATTGAAGTTAAAGATGGTGGTGAGCCACCATGTGGGCACTAGGAACTGAACCCAGGTCCTCTGCAAGAGTAGCAATTGCTCTTTACTGCTGATCCAAATCTCCAGTCCCCTCAATTAAGTGTATTTAATCCTATTAGGAAAGTGGTAATTCTGAGGCTCAGTGCTATAAATTATTTTCCGAAAGTTCAAGAATTAAGAACTTGTTTCCAAGTAACCAGCATTTCGACAGTTTCCTTCCATCCCAACGCTATACTCTATGAAGTCATGTCAGATACTTTGTCTTATTAACTTCAAAATACTCTACCAGTAACTTATTTAAATCATTGATTCAGTGTGAAATAGTCTAATTTTGAATGTGTTAAGATTACATAACCACTTTTATACAGTAAGGAAGTTGCTTGAGACAGCTGCTAAAATGTGTCTATGGAAAAAGTCCTTGATTCTACAAAACTCAATGTCTCTTGAAATGTATTCAGTTCCATAATTCTCAAAAGTCCTAACTAAACAGATTAAATTGGAAAATAATACCATCCAGACAAAATGTGATCAGAACTTTCCACACTTCAGCTTCTTTCGGGAGCCCAAGCTTGTATTTGAATACTTCAAAGCTCTCCCCAGAATTTTAACAAAAGTTATGCTCAAAAGGAAATAGTCTTGAGTGACTAGCATTTAAATACCCAAGATGTCGCATAAGGTCTTCTTTCCATATATCATCATAATTAGAACACCGAGCTATAAAATGACAACATATATATATATACACATATATATGTATATATATATATATATGAAAGACCTAGTATGTGTGTATATATTCAATAAATTCTGAGAAAAATGATTGCAGCTAGTTAATATTACACGAAATTAAAAGATGGGTGCTTACATCACTGGCTCAGGACCATTCAGTGAAGATCTACAGCTTGACTCCCTTCAAAGACGGCTGTGCAATGCTCTCATCAAATCAAGAGTTCTGGGTGAGGTGAGTAGACTGGATAAAGAGGCCAAGGATTAACAAGATTTAAAGAATTCCATTGAGCCAACTCAGTCATCCCTCAAGTCAGCTCTTTTCATGGCATTTGACTGTTTTGTATTGAATTCAGCCCTGAAGTTCGAGATAACTTCTCAGCAGCAAGCATTCACAAAAGTTCTGACCGCCAGAGGTCTATGGAGCTGGAGCTGCTGCTGCATGCAGGAAATTTTCAGAATCTCACCCCGCAATCCTCCTTCACATCTTAGCAACCATGGCTGGGTGCAATGTCTCCATGTCATCAAATACATTTTCTTCGATGGATGAAAGAAAACTGTGCCATTTCAAATCGGCTTCTTTACATGCCTGCTAGTGGGAAAATATCTGAATCTTGTGCTTGCTGTCAGATATATGGCAGAAGATCAAAACCGTGGGCTTTGGATTTATGCACTAATTTACTTTGCCAGATCAGTTTTATGCTATCAGCGCTAAGGAAATTAAGCATATACAGGGCAGCTTCTCGGTGGAGTCTGACTTTCACAGCCTTTCCTGGAGGAGGGGAAGCAGAAGAGCCTGGACACAGATATTTGGCATTCTGGTAACAAAGCAGTGATCTTTCATGAGTTACCCTGGAGCAAAGTGAAAAGAGTTCTGTGTTAATGTTTTAATGTCTTTTTAATTAAAAGTGTCAAGCTGGAGTCCCTGAGTGTCAAAGAGGACCAAATCCTGTTTTTATCTTAGGAATGAAAGCTAATTCAAGGAGCCATTTGTTTTTCTGATTTTTTTTCCTGGTACACTTGCTTCTAGGTTTTTCTATTTGAGGTACATTTCAAGGTGAAACCAAGTTATGACCATTAAATATTTATGAAGTTTGCATTTGAAGTCATCTTTGAATGAAGAATGGATACTCATTTGTATAACTCAACCATGCCTATAGTAATGGTGTGGAATAGACAAAATGGCCATGGTTTCCAACACTTAGCATTTATTTCTTACACTATGTTGGAGTCTCCACCATTCGAAGGTTGGCTCACCTGGAAACGTTTAGCTAGAGCAGCGACTTACTGTGGCTCTGGCTTGGAGATCTCTTGTCCTCCTTGTTTCTCTGGTCTGCGCATGCTCTTCATGAAGATATAATAGGTATCATGAAGACCAATAGGGTGAAAAAAGCTTTGTATTGCCTAGATTCAGAGGAGACAGGGATGCTATGATTCATTCTATTGACTAAATAAGCTAGATGAATAAGCTCAAGCTCAGAAGGGAAGGAAATGAGCCCTGCCTCTTTTATGAAAGGAACTACAAACCTCATGGAACACAGGCAGCATGGATGCAGCTGTGACAAAGATGATCATTAGCATGACCTACATGGTTCGTAACACTGCCTATTTCCTTTCTTGGATTTTCTTTGGCTCAGATTCTCACCCTCCTATTTCTTATAAGAACAAACATCTTGATATACATACTGTGATGGAAATTGCTGCTGGCTTTGGTTCCCATATGCTAAAATGGGATCCGCTTAATACTTTGAGCTCCAATTTGTTCCCAATCTTTTTCCTTGCTCATACTTAATGCAGCCTTATAAAAAAAAATGTCACGCTAGTTGATAAAATAGTTCAGGTTGCCCAATATTATAGATTTTCCCTTTCCTGATAATATAACCTTTCAGAGGAGGTCAGCCATGTTGAGGAGAGGTGATGAATGCAAATAATGGTGAATAATTCAAATACCAGACATGAATCGATTGAAAGGGAAGTTTGGGCACAGGAACCCCAGAAGCACTCTCATGGGTTATTAAAATCCTGTTTTTAAAGAAGTTTGTTTACACAACTTCACTATGGATCATCCATAAATCATACTTTAACTTCTTATTTTGCCTTCATAAGCCTCCAAACTTATTAAAAATAGAAATTTGTATACATACATTGAGACTCATGCACCTTCAATATTACAGCAGTCAGATCACTATTTCAAGTTGTCTAGCCCTTTCCCAGTGTCTCTCCTCAAGAAGCAAATTGTGGAGGTGTGGCCCTTTGCAATCAAGAGCAGCAAAACCCTCCCCTCCCACACCTTACTCCTTAGCATAACACACTCATCAGGTGTTGTCTCTGGACAGCAGAAATCCTGTTTTCTTCTTTTTGTTTAACTTTTTAGATTACATAAGGAACTTCTTCAGTCTTCTGTTTGAGTGTCCATGTGAAAAAAATAAAATGTTTAGCAGAAATTTGGAACATGACAGGAAGGCATTAAAATAGGCACTAGACATTGGGATTCAAAGGCCCCTTGTATCATTCTCCCTACCAGTCTCTGAACCTAAAATTTTACCTTAAATGAGTCATTTCTTTTAGCTAAAAGTTTAATACATTTTAGAGAAATTTACCATCTATTTGTAAAATCTTTTCCTCCTTCTCTCTCCTGTTCCTTTATAGAAAATATAAAAAAAATCAAAATCTCAATGATCAAGACCTTAGCCTGTAGGAAGGCCAGAAGCTTATATCATCTTTGACTTTGGCTAGCTTTGTTTTATCTTCTTCATCCCATACAGGGCTATTGTCTTGTCTTTTATGGACAAAATTCTCATTAATAATGATGGCTTACCAAATGAACAATTTTTCCTTAGGATGGATTTTATTCTTTTCCTAGAATCATGCCTCATGGGATTACTGAAAGGATGAAATAAATTAGCACATGCAAACCTCTTAGAAGAAGGCCAGGCTTTCAGTATATCATCACTAATATTATTTTTGCCTATAGCATCTGCATCACTTTATTGCACTTTCCTTAAGGTCATTTGTCTTTTTCTTGACAGATAGAAGCTTTTGGAGACATTTAGAAAAATTCATGGCAAATAATGCATCCTATGTAAGTATTTACTAGTGGAATATGTTTGTTGGCTATTTATATGTGTCAACAAAAGGACAAAGTAATAATTGCCTAATGTTGGACCCAGAGAAGGTCAAAGTCTGGGAGAAGATATGTATTTATTCACATATCATAAAACATAACATACTCTGAGAAAATTAAAAAAAATAATAAGGTAGCCTAGAAGCATAATGTTATCCAATTGGTCTGTTGTTCTGATTTGACCAGCAGGTGTTTTTATCTGGATTAAGTAAGGGAGTGAATCAGAAAGAATATGACAGCATGGATCATTATTGTCTTCAATGACATCTAAACACAGAGTTCTGGGTCTTATGGCCAGAGTTTCTCATCCCATTGATCTGGGATGGACTTGGAAATTTGCACTTCTGACATGTTCTCATATGATCTTCTACTACTCTGAGAACCACAAAATGAGAAGAGAGAATCAACACCATTAACATTCTCTAGGGTTAATCAGTTACCCTATAGGGAACAGAAAAGTGAAGGCAGCTAAGGAGATAGAAACGTCCCATCATATAAGGGGTTTCATATTTATTATTATATATTTATTCAGTGTTGTGTAACAGCTTTAATAGGCAGGATAATCTTGGCTAGGCCTACTGCAGGACACAAATTGGCTGTGAAACATTAGAATTAAACATGCACACACACATACACAGAGACAGAGAGACACAGAGAGAGAGAGAGACAGAGGGAAAGAGATTGCATTCATGTGTTGTCTGAAGTTAGGTAGGAACTCTTCTATATAGTCACTTGTACGTAGATAGGATATGATAGGTAGATAGGAGGTAAATAGTTAGATATGTAGTCACTTGGGGCTACAGAGGATGCTGTGGCTCACTACCCACAGATATGCAGCCCTCAATACCCTCGGCTACTGAGATTTCTCCCAGCAGTTGACAGTAGCCATGTCCAAGGACACATTTCTACCAAAGGCCAGCCTCTGTACAATGAATGACCAACCTTGGGGATAAAGTCCCCCCAGACTTTCTAGAGGACAGAAGAACTTTGAAGATTCACTTCAGCTTTAGAACTCGGTTGTGTTGATCTTATTTCAACATGTATCCATGTAGGTATCCATCTTATACTAGGTTAGTACAGGAAATAAGAAACTTGTCTTCTATCTCTTTTCTTTTATTTCTCCACTCAAGATGCTTGTATGTTAATACTGGAGGGAGTGAAGAAGGTGGAAGATATGAGCAAAGGATGAAAGTCGTTTCAGAGTCTGGAGCTCTGGAATATCCACATCAAACAGGGCATCATGTCTCAGAAGCAGTGGGGGTGCGTCTCCAGTGGTACCTCAATGGCAGCATTCTCAAGAACAGCAGTACCAGTGCAGGTGCACAGCAGGCTCTGCTTAGTTTGGCTGAATATTTGAACAATTAAGTTAGATTTTCACACCCCCTCTGTTAGATACCTATGGTTGTTGCTAGTCATGACTTTATTTTATATTGTTTTGATTTTTTTCTCTCAGTGCTGGGAGTTGGACCTAGGGCATCACACATATAAGGCAAGTGCTCTATCACTGAATTACACCCCCTACCTTAGTCAAAGCATGAGACTCGCAGTGGAGCACTGGGCTGAGTGCTCCCAAAGTCCAGTTGAAGAGTGGAAGGAGTGAGAATATGAGCAAAGAGGTCAAGACTATGATGCAGATACCCACTGAAACAGCTTACCTGAGCTAATGGGAGCTCAACAACTCCAGCTGGACAGAGAAGGAACTGGCATAGGACCTAGCTCGACTCTCTGAATGTGGGTGACAGTGGTATGGCTGCGGCAGAATGCAGGGCCACCGGTAGTGGCACCAGTATTTATCCCTGCTGTTTGTCCTGGACTTTTGCAACCCATTCTCTTTGGATGGATACCTTGCTCATCAGCCCGGATATAATGGGGACGGCCTTGGTCCTTCCTGGGAGCAATGTCCCTTTCCCTCTCTGGAGAGTGGATAGGAGTGGGGTAGGAGGGAAGATGGAGGGAATGGGAGGAAGGAAGGGAGTGGGAACTGGGATTGGTATGTAAAGTGAAAAAAAGAAAAAAGATTAAATATAAAATGTATCAAGTATAACAACAACATAAAGAAAATTGTTGGTGAAAAAAATAATCCTGATCCAATGCATTCAAGGCCACTTGCCACTTTTTCTTCTATAAGGTTCAATGTAACTGGATTTATGTTAAGGTCTTTAATCTACTTGGATTTGAGTTTTGTACATGGTGGTAGATATGGATCTATTTACAATCTTCTACATGTTGACATCCAGTTATGCCAGCACTGTTTGTTAAAGATGCTTTCCTTTTTCCATTGTATAATTTTGGTTCCTTCATCAAAAATAAAGTGTTCATAAGTGTGTGGATTAATATCCTGGTCTTCTATTCAATTCCATTGGTCAACCTCTCTGTATTTATGCCAATACCAAGCTGTTTTTATTACTATAGCTTTATAGTAGAGTTTAAAGTCAGGGATGTTGATGCCTCCAGAAGTTCCTTTATTGTACAGGATTGTTTTAGCTATCCTGGATTTTTTGCTTTTCCAAATGAAGTTGAGTGTTGTTCTTTCAAAGAATTTCTTTCACAAAGAATTATATTGGGACTTTGATGGGGATTGTATGGAATCTGTAAATTGCTTTTGGTAAGATTGTCATTTTTATTATGTTGATCCTACCTATGCAAGAATATAAGAGATCTTTCCATTTTCTGATATCTTCTTCAATTTCTTTCTTTAGATACTTAAAATTCTAAATATAACAGCAGTAGCACAGACACTGAGAACAAAAATCAATAAATGGGACCTCCTGAAACTGAAAGACTTCTATAAGGCAAAGGACATGGTAAATAAGAAAAAAACCAACAGATTGCAGAATGAGAAAAGATCTTCACCAGCCCCACATCTGACAGAGTACTGATCTACAAAATATATAAAGAGCTAAAAAAAACTAGACATCAAAATAAAAAGTAATCCAATTAAGAAATGGGCTACCAAGCTAAACAGAGAATTCTCATCAGAAGATTCTCAAATGGCCAAAAAGTATTTAAGGAATTGCTCAACATCCTTAATTATCAGTGAATCAAATGTGAATCACAATGACTCTGAGATACCATCTGACATCTGTCAGAATGACTAAGATAAAAATACTGAGGACAGCTTATGTTGGAGAGGATGTGGAGTCAGGGGAACACTCCTCTACTAATGGTGGGAGTTCAAACTTGTGCAGCTACTTTGGCAATCAGTATGGCAGCTTCTCAAAAAATTTGGGATCAATCTACCTTAAGACCCAGAGATACCACTCTTGGCAATATACCCAAAGGATGCTCAATCATATCACAAGGACACTTGCTCAATAATGTTCACAGCAGCATTATTTGTAATAGCCAGAATCTGAAAACAACCTAAATGCCCCTCAGCTGAAGAATGAATGAAGAAATGTGGTAAATTTACAAAATGGAGTGTTACTCAGCTGAAAAAAATGACATTATGAAATTTGCAGGCAAATGGATGGAACTAGGAAAAAAAAACTCTCCTGAGTGAGGTAACCTGACTCAGAAAGACAGACATGGTATGTGCTCACTCATAAGTGAATATCAGATGTAAAGCAAAGGATAACCAGATTGTAATCCAAGCTCCAGAGAAGCTAGAGCCTTCATGCAATAATTGATAGAACCAGATGCAGAGATCCACAGCCAAGTACCAGGCCAAGCTCAGGGAATCCAGTCAAAGAGAGGGAGAAGGGAATATATGAACAAGGGAGGTCAAGATCATGATGGAGAAATCTGCAGAACAGCTGAATCAAGCTCATGGAAACTCAAACTCTACACCAGCAGCTGGGGAGCCTCCATGGTATGAACGAGGTCCTCATATGTAGGAGAAAGTTGTGAAGTTTGGACTATATGACTTTGTTGACTCCCCATGGGAACCCTTACCCATTGGGAGTAAATGGGGGTGGGCTGGTGGTGGAGGAGAGGGTGGGTGGAGGAGGAGTGGGAGGGAGAACTGTGGTTGGGTTGTAAAGTAAAATTAACAAAATAAATAGAAAAGGAAAAATAAAAAAGAATAATTCTGAACTACGTGTACTGTCTGTCTCTAAAAGTTTATGGATATTGACTATTATGGGAGATACTGTACCTCCAGAACTTGGCATAGTACCTGTGACAAACACTGTTTTTCAGTCATTTCACTAAAACAAAGAAACTAAATAAATACTAGGAGTCTATAGTTTAACTTGAAAAAAAAATGAAGGTCTTGTACCACAAGACTTGCTAATCATGGAGCAGGCTGCCTCAAAAGTTAATCAAAACCTTGTCGCTGGAGGGCCCAGATGTAGAGGGAATGACTTCCTCTGAGCAAGGGATATTACAAGGTCAAATTTCTGCTGTGGATAGGACGTTACTTTTCAAATACCTCCTTCAACTTTAAGATTCTGCAGGCTAGAAAGTGACTATTCCTTGTGAAAAGGATTGCCAGTAGGCATGGTGGACGCAGCATAGACAAGTCTTGCATTTCTTACGTTTATGAATTCCAATGGGTATTCAAATACTACCCTGAGTGGAGATACATTTTTCTGTGTTGTGCAACTTAAAATGTCAATATCGGCCTCTTGGTGAAATCATGACATCTACAGGACCTCTAGACATTGTTGTGGTAGAGAGTGGTAGATCTTAACCTGACCTCCGTTTTCCTGCTACTTCAAACCAGTATTAAATAAGTAAATCCTTTGTACTGTAATGCAGGATAATGCAATCGATGCAGAAATTATGGTGCAATTATGATACCAACATGTATATAGAACAATGTGGTTTCTAAACTCAGAAAACATAATTAGCCTAGCAATTTTAAAGAAAACTTCTATCAAATATATGAAAAAAATTGTATGTGTATATAAATTTTGAGAATATGAACATTTAAAGTACAATTACGAATTATGAATCTGTCATACAGATATTTTTCAAGATCCCTTGCTATCTGGGTATTCCCCTTTGAGCACAGAAAGATATTACCATATCCGATACTATAGAAGGTAAGATTTTATAACATTTGACCCATTGCATTTATGAAGTCCAGGAACCTGTGACTCAGGGTCAAAGAAGATGTGTAGGAAATCGATGTGTTATACTGCTGGACGTATTAAACAAGCCAAGCTGCAGTTTGTGATTACATGCTTCATTGTGAATAGATTTATCAGCACTCGATCTTAGTAATACTTGTCTCCTTGACTAATATTTCAAAATCCTCCTTGGCATGACACTCTGCATAGGTGGACTGAATGTCATGCCTACTTGATCTGATTAATGGACAGCGATGGACTTGCCCATTTGAAGGATGTGTCATAATGAACTAGATGTATGTCTGAAATTACCGGTAGTCACAGTGAGGCCTGAAGGAGTTTCTCAATCCCTGCATCATTTAATAGACAGAGAGTAAAATGTAACCTGGAAAGCTGTGTGATAGGGCAGAAAGGACATGGCTTGGAAACAGAAAGACTTAGCGTGGATTTAGTTTCACTGCTTGAGTGCTTGCTGTTGGATCAGCACAATTATTTAGCTCTGCACTGACTTCCAAATGCTTCACCTATGGAAAAGAACCGAGAGTCCTGATTTCAAGTTGTGCTGTGTTATTGTGAAGCATAGCTTAAGGTCTGCAGAAACGTTATATTCTCGTTTCTACTTTTTCCCATCCTCCACTCACTGTGTGCTCAAGTTTGCCTACTTCAAGCCCATGAGGATTCTAACTGGCCTTTCTTCTTTGGCCTGATGTAGGAGGGTCATTTGTCTATGTGTTACTTTCATTGGTTAATAAAGAAACTGCCTTGGCCTTTTGATA